>LBNU01021663.1:16234-33405 GCA_014162995.1 Artemisia annua | reverse complement strand
AAGAGAACCCAACTAGTGATAAGGAACAAGGAAGTTCAGAGGAACTCTCAACTAGTGAATTTGAAACTTGCTCAGAAGAAACCACATCTAGTAGTGAGGAACCCATTAGCCCAACACCTCCTGAATTTAAGAAAGATGAGGGGTATCATGCAGTTCCTCATGCCACTGGAAGTTTTCAACCACCTAGGAAAGATGTTTCTTGTTTTGGAGTAGACAATCTAGAGTTTAGGAATAAACTTAAGGGTCAATCTAATTCAAGTTCATCTGAAGAAAAAGTTGTCGTGACTCCTAAGGATGATACACATAAAAGGAATGCTAGGGATTCAAGGAATGCAAACAATGATAAAAGGTTTTCTAAAGCTTTTTCAAAACCAGCAGTATTCTCAAACTTTTCTCAAAGAACTGCTAGTCACTCAGCAGTATCTTCACAAAATACTTTTCAAAATACTGCTAACTTTAGAAATTCTTTTAATCATTCACCTAGAAATCATACTGGTCTTGGCTATAAACCTCAAAAAACAGGATTTGGGTTGATAAATCAGAAATTATGTTTTGTTTGTTATAGTCCTAATCACTTGATAAAAGATTGTAACTTTCATTCAGAATACTTAAGTCAATACCCAAAGACTAAATCTGCTCACCATAGGCCAACAGAGACTAAACCAGTTTGGAACTATTCAAGTAGGGTCAACCATAGCAATTTCTCAAAAGTCTATAGGTACCCTCACCAGAAAAGACCTTTTTCCAAACCACCAGTACCTTCAGCCAACACTTTTCAAGGTACTGGTAAGCCACAAACAGTACCCTTTCTAAGTACTATTAGGAAGTTTTCCCCCAATCAAGGTACTACTAATGTAAGACCAAGAAGTTCAATTACAGTACCTAGAGCTCCTGGCCGTGATACCAATTTCAATAAACCTAAAAGGCCTTACAACTCGAAAAGAGTATCTAACTCACAGACCTCAAATCAAAAAGTTAAAACCATGTGGGTCAAGAAAGAAAGTACTGCTGGGAAACAACCAGTACTTTCAGAATGTGTGGGTAAAAAGGAAAGTGCTGTTGAAAAAGAAAGTTTTATTGAAATCAAATATCAAGTTTTAGAACATAATAAAGTGATTGATCATGTTTTCAAAAAAAGTGGAGATTACATACTTAAAGAATTTAAGTATGTCTCTCCACAAGGGGAACACAAGTCAGTGATGGCTTGGGTTCCTAAAAGAAACTAACTTTTTTTTATTATTGTGCAGGGCAACCCAGAAGAGGAGCTTAAATATCATTTAATTGTTGATAGTGGTTGCTCTGAAAGCATGACAGGAGACAAGGAGCTACTGTCAGATTTTAAGGAATATTTTGGAGGAAGAGTTGCATTTGGGGATGATGCTACTGGGGGGAGAATTACTGGCAAAGGAACTATCAAGAAAGGAAGTATTGATTTTGAGAATGTTCGTTATGTGAAGGAGCTCAAGTTCAATCTCTTATCAGTATCTCAGATTTGTGAAAAGAAGCATCATGTGTTGTTCACTGACACAGAATGTCTTATTCTCTCCCCTAAGTTTAAGTTTGAAGATGATAACTTGGTGATTTTGAGGGCACCAAGAACCAATGATGTGTATAGCATAGATATGAAGAATATTACCTCCACTGAGAGAGCTACATGTTTGGTAGCAAAGGCAACACTTGAAGAGGCACATCTATGGCACAGAAGACTAGGTCATGTGAATTTCAAGAATATCAACAAGCTGGTCAAAGGCAATCTAGTTCGAGGTTTACCTTCCAAAACTTTCAAGACTGATCATTCATGTTTGGCCTGTAAGAAAGGGAAACAACATAGAGCTTCATGCAAAAAGCTTGGGGAAAGAACTATCAGAGAACCTTTGGAGTTGTTGCATATGGATTTGTTTGGACCTGTTTCTGTATCAAGCCTAAACAAGAAGAAGTACTGCTTAGTTGTGACAGATGATTGCAGTAGATTTAGTTGGGTCTTTTTCTTGGGATTTAAAGATAATACTTTTGATGCTATTCATGATCTAATAATATCCTTGGAAAATCAATTGAGACTCAAAGTTAGAGGTATTAGATGTGATAATGGGACTGAATTCAAAAATAAGTTTATGGATGATTTTTGTGCCAAGAAAGGAATCAAGAGGGAATTTAGCATTGCTAGAACTCCTCAGCAGAATGGAGTTGCAGAAAGGAAGAACAGAACCTTGATAGAAGCAGCAAGAACAATGCTTGCAGATTCACTCTTACCTATTCAGTTTTGGGCTGAAGCAGTAAGTGATGCTTGTTATATTTTAAATAGAGTTTCTATCACCAAACCTCAGATGAAGACACCCTATGAGTTACTTATGGGCAGGAAACCCAGCATCAGCTTTATGAAACCTTTTGGATGTCCTCTCACTATCCTTAACACCATTGATAATTTGGGTAAGTTTTATGGCAAGTCAGATGAAGGATACCTATTGGGTTACTGTACCAATAGTAAAGGTTTTCGGGTGTATAACAGGGTTACAAGGAAGGTTCAAGACTGTCTACATGTTGCATTCCTTGAAGATCAGCCAAACCAAAGAGGTAAAGGTCCTGATTGGATGTTTGACCTTGATGTGTTAACTCCTTCTATGAACTATGTGCCTGTTAGGGAGGAGAATCAAGTTGTTCATTTAGAAGAAGAAGATTCACAGTTCATAGTTCATGGTGTCAATGTTAGTGCTATAGATGTTCCTGATACAGACTCTATTGACAAGGAACAAAGTACTGTTAAAAAGGAGCAAAGTACTGTTGAGCAAAGTACTGTTGACTCAGCTCCCATAATCTCTGATGAAGATCAAGATGAACTCAATAGCATGCTTTTTCAAGAAACACTTGCAAATTCCTATGAAGATGATCTAAGACGAGCCTATGAAGCTGAGAAGTCAAAGGGAAAATCTACTTTGGACAACAGCACTTTGGATCCCAGTATTTTGAATCAAAGTACTGCTGCTCAATTCAAAAGTACTTCTGGGGGAGTGAATTCAAACACTTGGACCAACACTGATGATTTTCCTGGTCAATCCATGCCTCCTTTTGAAGAATCAGATGATGAGCTACAGGAAGATGGAATTTTCTCTCAACAAGGTCCTGATCTCACAAATTTGGAAGATGATCTTACAGTTCCAACAACTCACACTTCAAGAGTGCATAAGAACCATCCTGCAAATAAAATTATTGGTTCTCCTACTTCTGGTGTTCTTACAAGATCCAAAGCTAAGATTATCAATAAGCCCCATAATGCCTTGCTTAGCTTTGTTTACAAACAAAACAGGATGAATCATAAGGATCAACATACATGTTTGTTTGCTTGCTTTATCTCTCAAGAAGAACATAAGAATATAGCTCAAGCTTTAACTAAAGAAAGCTGGGTTGAAGCTATGCAAGAAGAGCTTCTACAATTTAAGCTTCAAGAGGTTTGGGTCTTGTGTGATTTACCTGATAGCATGAAGGTAATTGGTACAAGATGGGTCTTCAGAGTAAAAAGAGATAAAAGAGGTAATGTCATCAAGAATAAAGCAAGATTGGTTGCACAAGGATACAAACAAGAAGAGGGAGTGGATTATGATGAAGTATTTGCTCCTGTAGCAAGAATTGAAGCAATCAGATTATTCCTTGCTTTTGCCTCTTACATGGGATTTCCAGTTTATCAAATGGATGTCAAGAGTGCCTTTCTTTATGGCAAGATTACAGAGGAAGTCTATGTTAAACAACCTCCTGGTTTTGAAGATCCTGAACATCCAAACAAAGTCTACAAAGTTGTCAAAGCATTGTATGGACTTCATCAAGCTCCCAGAGCATGGTATGAAAGACTCTCAAATTTTCTATTACAACATGGTTATAGGAGAGGAGCTATTGATAAGACTTTGTTCATTAAAAGAGACAAAAAGGATATCATGCTGGTTCAAGCTTATGTGGATGATATTATCTTTGGGGCTACAAAAAAGTCCATGGTGAAAGAGTTTGAACAACTCATGCAAAAAGAATTTCAAATGAGTTCAATTGGTGAATTAACTTTCTTTTTGGGGCTTCAAGTTAAACAGTCAAGTACTGGCATTTTCATAAGTCAAGATAAGTATGTCACTAACATCCTTAAGAAGTTTAATCTTAACACTATCAAGCCAGTCACAACATCCATTAAAGCTTCAAACTCATTTGGAAAGGATGAAGATGGTAAACCAGTGGATGTCAAGCTTTACAGATCTATGATTGGGTGTCTTATGTACTTAACTGCATCAAGGCCTGATATCATGTTTGCTGTATGTCTTTGTGCAAGATATCAAGTTTCACCCAAGGTTTCTCATATGAATGCTGTACAAAGGATTTTTGGTTATCTCAAGCATCAACCTAAGTTAGGATTGTGGTATCCTAAGGAGTCCCCTTTTCACTTGGAAGCTATTTCAGATAGTGACTATGCTGGAGATAACTATGATAGAAGATCAACCACTGGAGGATGCCAATATCTTGGAAGAAGATTAGTTTCATGGCAGTGTAAGAAGCAAACAATTGCAGCAACTTCATCTACTGAAGCAGAATATGTTGCAGCTGCAAGTTGTTGTGGACAAGTATTGTGGATGAAAAATCAACTCTTGGACTATGGATACAATTTCAAGAATACTCCTATTAATATTGATAATGAGAGTACTATTTGTATTGTGAAGAATCAAGTTTATCATTCCAAGACCAAGCATATACAAATAAGGCATCACTTTATTCGAGATTGTTATGAGCACAGACTCATAAATGTTGTCAAGGTTCACACAGATGATAATGTAGCAGATTTACTCACAAAAGGCTTTGATGTTTCAAGATTAAAGCATTTGGTTGTAAGTATTGGTATGATAAATTATTAGGCTACTTTTGAGGGGAGGCATTAGTGGTTAGTTATTATTTGAGGGGAGGCTAGATATATCATTTAACAGAAAAGAAAATCTTATTCATTATATTCAAAGTGATTACATCAAAGTTCAAGAACCACATATACAATCCAGACAAAAAAACCTACACCAACCCGACCCAACCTACACCCTACATAATCTACTCCATAGGCCTTTTTCCTTTTCCTTGATAAGTCTGCTTTCCCTTTTGAGCATTCTTTCTTTTGTCATCAAAAGATGATTGCTTTCTTGGACAAGCAAGGAAAAGCACTTGCATTGGAGGTCTCTCTGGTCTTGCAGGCTTCTCTTCCACAGGAATCTGCATTGGAGGTCTCTCTGGTTGGGGTATTACTTCATGGAATCACAGTTACAGTAAGAGAAAACGACTCGAAAAGAGACGTTTCTATAAATAAGTTATCATTCATTAAAATATCAGAGTTTTATTAAGATGAGGTCCCGTGAATCTAAGTGTGAAATAGTGTTTTGAATGATAACAAAGTTGAAAGTCCTCCGAGTTCAGTGCCGCTTCCTGCCATAGCTCCGTAACGGCTATATACCTAGGATACATGCTTAAAAAGTCAACACTAGGTGTTGAGTGAGAGTCATTGGTTTAAGTGATAGTGTGTGAATACAAGGTTAGTAAAGCATGGGCTACGTTGTTATACACCCATGTAGAGTAGTGAAAACCGTATTTAAACAGTTGTATCTGTCAGTATTGTATGATCAGTACAATGCTACAGACAGGGGTGTTATTGCACTAAACTCATGAACCACACCTTAACAACGGGTCATGTGGGCTGCAGACCCAACATGAGGGGATGGGAAGGATAACTTGCCAAAGTTATTCCTACAGTGGATTCAAATATAATACTTATTGGTACCACCCAGAAAGATGTTAATACCAACGGGAGTTGTCAAACTCCAATAGATCTATCAATTATATTCGCGTTCGCCTTGGTAAAATATCCTAAACGATTAGATTCATGAATTTTGTTGTGTGTAGTGGTAGCAGATAGTTTACTCGTGAAATAACCAATGAAAAGACTTGTATTTGGTTTAAAGAAAAGCAAGTAGCATGTATCCCCCTCACAGGGTTTGTAAAGCATTTAGAAAGCGTTTAAAAGGTGTGAGGCTATGAAAACTCACCTGGGCTTAGGGAGATGTGATTGATGTTATAAGTGACTCGGAGACTAGACTGCCTACTCACGTATCCTAGGGTATGTTGGTGTGGATGTATGTCAAGCTTTAGTTNGAAATATCCACATAGTACTCCTCGCATGAAGCTCCCTACTATTGTGACACATCACATAAAAAGATAGCACTTTTTATTTATTAAGCAAATGTTCCATTTTATACCCTTATAGTTTATATATTTATAAAATCTACCCTAAACTTATAAACTTATAACATTTAGGCATTTAAGTTCTTAGACTTTACACAATTAGCCCCTATACTTCTATATTTTAGGAAAATGGCATAAATGACCCTTGGACTTATAAGTTTTCAAGTTTTACCATTTATACCCTTAACTTTCTAATATTTGCAAAACTAGTCCTTTTAAGTTTATAACTATTTAACTTTTTATCCAAAGGTTATATAACTTTGCAAAAAGGGTCCTTATACTTATTACTTCTAAGAAATGTCAAAAATAGTCCCCAGACTTAATATTTTCAGAAATTTACCATATATACCCCTATGCATGAAAACTATTGTATAACTAGTCCTTTTTCCATGCAAATTGTATTTTAATGATTTATGTTGGGGTATAATGTCAAAGTACTGCTGGATATCAAAGTACTGCTGGAGTATACATGGTCAAAGTACTGCTCGTTGATAAAAGTCAAAGTACTGCAAGGGTTAAAGACTGACAACATTAAGGAATATTATGTAAATTCTAGAATATTCTAAATTAGAGTTAGTTTACTTGTAGTTCAAGTATTGTAAACCGACTAGGGTTTCCTTGTGCCTATAAAAGGATCCCTAGGTTGGCATTAGATATATACGTTTTTAGAGGAAAACTAAAAGTTCGATATTAGAGTTGTTAGAGTTGTTTGTGAGTCTGTGTATGAAAGCAGATTCAAAGAGTTAATAGAATCGTTGAAGTTTACTATTCTTCTTAAGCTTTGTTTAAGTAGATTCCGCATATTTAACAAAGTCATTCAGTGTTTCATTGTTAGTTGTTTAGGATTTATCCAAGATTACTATGCCCTTAACAAGCTACATAGTTAGTTTGGTCAGAGTATACAATTTAACTAAGTTTCCTAGCTTATGTTTAGTTAATATATACTTAACTAAGTTACCTAATTCAGATTATATCACATAATGAGGCAATTTAGCACATAAACACATATTTATCTATAATTAGGGTTTTAAAATGAAAAGTCCTAAATGAAAATGGTCAAGGCTTATCTAAAGGTTCTAAGGCATATCCTAGGAGTCTTATATCAGTACTAAGGCTATTAGAATCAAGGTTGAGGCTTACCTAGGTCGTGGGAACTCTAACGTGACTATTAGGGTTTCTCGGCCTAAAAACCTAACTCGATAAGGACTAAGGATCTAGTTCTCGACTCCTAAAGGTTCTAAGGGTCTTATACTACAGAAAGGTGTAGGTAAAGAAGAGAGGGAATGTGTGAAGAGAAATGGTGTAGGAGGGGGGTATTTATAGGGTAACGAAGGGTTTAGTTGTCATTTTGGGGTGCTAGGTGTCGAGCAAGGGGGAGGTCGACTCATCACAGCTAGAGGGTGATGTGGTGAGTTTATAGGATGACAAGGATGAGCTAAAACTAGGTAGGGGGCTGGTATAGGGTGTTTGTGGTGTAAAACAGCCGAAACACCAAGTAGGTGACAAGTTGGTGATGCACCTACTTGCTTGCTAGCTTGTGAGGTGCTAGGGTGCCTACTTGAGGTGCTTAAGCTTCTAGGGTTCTTTCTTGGGTGGTTTGAGGTACTATAGTAGCTTGGTTTAGGTGTTAGGTTTAGTTTTAGCCTAGTTTTGTCTAGTGAGGGATTTGTGTTTAGCCTAGGGTTTAGTGCCTAGATTAGGGTCCTATGAGTGTTTAATGACTAATCCTAGGTCCTAAGAGGCTTATACTAAGTGGTGGTAGCTTATGGTAAAGATTTGGGATAGTTTAACCTAGTTTCCGGGAAGTTATGACCTAATTATGGTTTTGTGCCTAAGGGACTTGTACCTAAGTTCTATGGGGTTGTACTAAGGTCTAAGTGTCCTAAGGTATCCTAATGTTCCTAAGGCAACTCATACTTAAGCCTTAAACACTTTCAAACTAGTTCAGATAAGCAATTAGGGTTTTGTAAAACATAGGCCTAATTAGGGTTTATTAGGGTTTTGTGATAAGTTTAGTGTGTTAGATTGGTAGATTACTTATTATGGTGTTGTTGTGATCTTATGCTTGACATACCAGAGGTTTATAGGATGTGTGTGTTGGTTATTTGGCTTGTGTGGATACGTGAGCAGGTCTAGAGAGTCATGCAAGTAATGAATGCACATAAAAAGCAAAAATTTACCTGTAAAATACCTGATATTGGTATTTGTAGTGGAAATGATAGTGATGAGATTTTGTAGGTTGTTACAAAAACCTAAACTACAACTATTTTTCCCAAACCCGAGAAAGTCCTCAGTGCCCCTGCCATCCTCCGTAACCATACGTGCTAAGGTTAGTATAGTAATTGCCTACTTAACTGCTAAATGATTTACAGTATTTTTACTATTATATAGTTATGTCTACTCCTCGCTATTCTACCCCCGTCTCTTCTAGTTTACATCCGAAGAATGTTCTTTCCTCTCCGAATGTACTAGATTATTCCTCTAAACCATACCTTCCCGATCCCTTAGGAGACTCTAGGAATAGTTTAGATACACCTTCACCCTTAGGTTTTACACCTTTTATAGATAACCCACACTNGCTATTCTACCCCCGTCTCTTCTAGTTTACATCCGAAGAATGTTCTTTCCTCTCCGAATGTACTAGATTATTCCTCTAAACCATACCTTCCCGATCCCTTAGGAGACTCTAGGAATAGTTTAGATACACCTTCACCCTTAGGTTTTACACCTTTTATAGATAACCCACACTTAAAACATGTAAGAGATTTCTATGCTAAGGCATCACCTATTACTCCCCTAAACCCTATTTTACACCCACCATTCCCCACTCCTAGATTAGAACCACATGGTTTCTTTCACTTTAGAGAATCATGTATACCTAGAAACCCTATCCCTGCCTATACCCCTAGATGTGACCCTAGGCAACCCTATACTTTAGCACCTACACCTTACTTAGTAAACCCTCCCATTTCATCCTGGAAAGATGAATTTGGAGAAAACCCCACTAGGACAACTTTAGAAAATCAGGAAAATCAGTTAGAGGAAAATTTATATAACTTAGATGAAATTTTCCTTGACCTTCTTGAAAAGATAGAAAAAGGTCATGATAATAACCTAGGAAATCAACCTGACTATAGTAGTTTAAGAAATACCCTACAAGAAACCCGTTTTAAGGTAGCTAAAATACAGAAAAATCAAATGAGACACCACCATAAGATAGCTTTTACCCGTTTTAGGATTTGTACTTTAGAAAAGATGATTGATGATGATGAGGAGTGTCATCAATCAAACCTAGAAAACACCACAAACCCAAACTCTTGGAATTAGGAAAACCTTAGAAAACCCCTAAGTAATATGCCTTTTATAGCCTTAAGAGTTATGCCTTAGAATAATTAGTGCCTATAAGATATGTAAGATAGGAAATCAATAAAATAAGTTAGGTTTTAGAAACTACCTGGTGCCCCTCAATTAGGATAATTTAGATAAACTAGATTTAGGTATGCCTCTTCTTAATTACCTTAGGTCATCCCTAACCCTATAGTAACCCCTAGGAATATAGAGTTACCCCATAAAATATGACAAGTTAGGTATTTGTTATAACCTACCCCGAACCCTTACCTTTAGGATTTTAGGATAAACCACCCCGATGCCTTAGATTCATAGATTCTCAAAATTGTTTTAAACTCCCTTCATACTTTATCCCTTCCTAAAACCAAATTCCCTAAAAACACTTCCCCTATCAATGGTGAGAATTCTTATTCTACACCATAGAGATCTGAATTCTTTCTCCTCTGATCTCTAAATCCTCACTACTTCCTTAGCTTTCTTAAGCTATCTTTCCCCTAGTTAGAGAATCTACCCCTAACTATCCCATATGCAAATATATAATAGTCATATATAAGCATATTCCTATCCTTCCCTCTTTACTTCCTTAGATTACTAAGATTCCCGAGTCAGTTTTCCCCTCCCCTCTTAGTAAAACCCGAACCATACTCTTTAGGATTCCCATACTTGAGGTTAGAAATGACTTTAGGATATCCCTGGTAAACATAAGCTTAAGTATAGAATACCTTAGATCATTAAGATATGTTATCTAAGAAACCCTTGAGGAAATAGAAAAATAAGATTAGAAATCTTTGAGGTTTTGTAGGTTAGAAACCAAATTAAAATCTCTACCCCGATAGATAGAAAAATTAGGAAGACATCCCTATAAGATAGGATTTAGCCTAGCATAAGAATTCATTTATCAAGGATATTAGAACTACAACACAGATTAGATATAAGGAATTTTAGGAAAAACAAATGATTAAATAGTAAACCTCCACCTTAAGCCTTTAAACCCCTAGTTTAGGATAAGCACATTAGCAAGCTTCTACCATATAGGAATAAGTCGTTTTTAGGTCATAATTTGCCCCTACCTAGTCCCTTAGGATACCCACAAATATATTTCGAGGATCTTAGAAAATTGAATCCCTAGAAAACAACTAAGAAACCTTAATGGATCTGATTAGTGGTTTATAAACTTAAGGCCCTTACTTATAGAAACTAGGAAAATTTATACTACTTAGATTTGACGTTTCATAGGTTACACATTAGGAAATCTACTTAAAAGATACCATTGACACTACCCTAACTGGTTTCAAGTACCTAGGAATAGTAATACTTATAATAATAGTGATACTAGTAATAATAGACAACTTAGGACAAAAGAGGAAACCCGAAACTTTGCCTAAGAATAAGGATACTCCTAGTAAACCCTTAGGAAAGAAACCATCTAAAGCTTCTCCCACTTTAGAACCCTCTACTTTGATAGAACCAAACACATCACCCTTAGAAGTTTAGGACTAGTTAGGAAAACTAGAAGAACCTTAGGGGGAAAACAAATCTTGGAGGAATCTAGTAAATCTAAAAAAAATTCCATTATGATACTATCTTTACAGGTATCCTATACTTTTACTCCACCGTTTAATCCTACTCTTCCGTTTAAACCCACCCCTTCGTTATCTCTCACCCCTTCATACCTTCCTATATCATCCCTTTCCTTTCCTCTTTCCTCCCCACTCCTTCTTACTTTTTCATCCATCCTTCCACTTTCTTTTATCCTTTTGTTCCTCCGTCATTTTTCACTCTATTTTTTCTACCCTATATTCTCTCCCTACCCCGTCCTACAATGTTCTAAGAATTAGAACTTGTACTTCTCGTCATATCGCAAGATTCTATTAGTTAGATCTTGTAAGAATATCTATGCCGAACCTTAATCCTCATTATGTTAGACTATGGTATTATACTATCTTGCCTTGCAAAGGTTGCAAGAATGAGATCACGCCCGTCACCCTAGTCATAACATGGTATAACTACCAGGTGACTAGTTGCTCAACAGAGAGATTGTAGAACTGGCCACCATGACTAGAACTCGTTTCTACCATGGCTACTACTTGTCTCTACCATGGCTACTACTTGTCTCCACCATGGCTTGAACTTGTTTCCACCATGACTGGAACTTGTCTCCAAAACATTCTTGGACCACATTTCCTTAAATGTGGACCACTTTTCCGTTTTCCGCCGATACTACTTAAGGACGATTTATGATGACTATTCTATTAAAATGAATTAGGACGCTCTTTCATTTTAAGAAGAAAGTTATAAACACTACTACAAAAATGACATGGAGACTGGTTAGAATGGCTCATGGAAAGTGGTTTTGGAACCACTCTCTGTGAGGGGGTATCTCTATGACCGAAACATATAGAAACTGGTTTTCCAACCAGTCTTTGTTAGTCACATCGAGACCGTTTTTTCGCTCCGAATCAATCTTTATTGTAAAGTAAACAAGCAGGTTGATTTGTGTGAGAGACCGGTGTATATCATGAAAACCGGTTTCTATTATATTTTTTAATCTAAAAGCTAGGCTGCTAGGGATCGCTTATTAAACTTAGGGAATGTTTATGATTGCTTATTGAAACTTCTTATCAAAGCAGCTTTAGTAAGCAATCCAAAGAGTCCCTATAAGTAGTGCATGTATTAGCAATCCCAACCAGCCCCTTTAAGCAATTAATTCAACATTGAATCCGAAACAGGCCTGTGAATCATGTATCTCAAGTAATATAATCTACCCAAACAAAAACTATTGTTAATAAGTAGACATGTCAAACCAAATTTCCAGTTTTTAACATAAGCAGGATCAATGTCACAGGCTTCAAAGAGCCTTACAAATATACAAAACATATACTGTAGTAAACTCAAGAAGAATGTCATGAACACATCAACTGGACAGAAACTGCATTCTTTAGACATTGGGTTCCATTTATTCTGAATTTTGCTACTCATCATCCCCATCTGTGTTACATATTCTATGACAGATTAGTAGGCTGCAAACATATTAGTAGAAAAGAAAAGAGAAACTTGAACGAATTCATGACTAATCGGTATCTCGTCTGTCACATCTAGTAGCATTTTAATGAACATTAACGAATATACACGAAATGGTAATTTCAGCAGTACTAAAAATAGTATTGCTGTAACATGTAAGCGGGGATTGTAATTTCAGAAATTCGAATATATACAATTTAATTAAAGTGCAAAGTCGCAATAGGATTTAATATCAGTCGGTGGTAAAAATCATTTTTGCTACAACTTAAGCTATAATTCTTAATAAAAACCCCTATAAGTAGATAATTCTATAAGCAATCCCTACGAGCATCTATACTCAGTTGACTCAAAAAGCAATCACAAGCAACCCTATAAGCAGTTAGTTCAATAAGCAATCTCAAGCAGCCCCTATAAGCAATTAATTCAGAAGGCAATTTCCAACACCCCCAATGAAAATTTTATTCAATAATCAAATCCAAACTGGCCTATGAATAATGTATTTCAAGTAATATACAAATCCACCCAACCAAAAAATATTATTGATAACTAAGCATGTCCAATTCGTCATCTCAAAATAACAATGAGTGATGTCAGTGACACGAAATCCCAAACAACATGTACAAGCAAATACTCTCCATAAAACTGAATTCCACAGTGAGTTGACATGAACTGTATAAGCAGGGAAGGAAAATCCCACCTCAAACTCGAGAGCTGAATGTGGCACCACACACTCCTTCTGAAAATACCAGCCGCATCCAGTTTGAGCCCCTATGAATGTTTCACACGTGTAAGATCTATCGCACAAGTACATGAGTCATTCAAGAACAAAAAAAGAACGTTAAAACAGTAGCATATCAATAAAACAATCACGAATATAAACATGTACACGTAACCATTTTATCATTGAAAAAGTTTGAGTGATTAAAACATATGATTAGATTATATGCAACATCCAATAATCCCTTTGCAAAACTTTGCAGCATATAATGCATAAATGCCAAATTAAAAGCATGAAATATATCAATAGAAGAGAAAATATAGCTAATAAAGATCAAACCTTTATTGCAATTTTCATTGAGTTCTCCGCTCTCTTTTTTCCTAGTCATAATGTTTTATGTTTCCGCATAGGTTCTAAGTACTTTATCTTTCATGTCGGCAATATCATCTTGCTTTGCCTTCAGAAGTTCCTCTTATCAGTCACAATTTTAACCAAATCATCCATTGTCAAGTCTTCCTCGCCTGAGTGTAACTCAAAAATTTTATTTTTGTTAGTACTAATAGAATTAAAAAAATAAATCTGGACAGTTTTCGTAAAGGGTCAACATGGGCTTCGGTCAGACGTGGCGGTCAGGCCAATATGTCAACACTTTTTGGTCCAATTTTTGTAAATAGCATATCATAAATGCAGAACCAAAATATACTTTCTTCTTGCAGCACAATTTGAGATGTAAACTATTAGATACATGTATAGGGACTTTTGACCCATTAAGCGGGTATCAGTTTAAGCTAAATTTTACTATTTGACTCATTGTCAATCAAATACAACCTGAGTAGGCTCAATTTGATATAAATGGGTTGAATTACTACCCTTAACACTAATCTTTAAATAAAAGTTAGTCAACGGGTCAAATATGGATAGGTAGACAGGACTGTGAAAAACCATCATTATTGGACTTGCCTGCGACTCTTGTCGATAGTATAATGTAAACAGGTTGCTCAGGTGAGAGGCAAGACAACTCCCGCAGAGTATGCACACAAGCCAATGCTGTAAAAGAGTAAAAAAAACATAAACTTCATTCATCAAATCAAAGTGCATCATTAAAAACACGTTATTGTAGAATAGTGTTGTTCTTAAATATAAAAATCACCCATATAGAAACTGAGAAAGAAGATCACAGTGTCACTATCAGTGTTGAATATGGTTAAAGGTAAACGTACTAATTTAGGCACAAGGAGGCGTGCATATAATGTCTCTTCAGTTTGTGGTATGGAGTGATATAAAAGATAGAGACTAAGTGTACTACCTCTCGAAACATGCTAAAGGAGTAAAGGGTAGTATTTATCCAAGTTGATTTTTTATATGTGATCCACACCTGGCATATTATTATTGAAAAGAAAATATGAAAAAAAAGAAATTTATTTTGAAGAGTTGCAAACTGTACCATGTTGCATACATTGATATATACTCCATCACAACCCAAAAATCATAATTTTATAAATTATAACATGAATTATATAACCACCATCAAGGTGACTTGGTGGTTAGGTCCGCACCCTGATATCCTCACAACAAGTCTGAGGTTCAAACCTCACTAGATACACATCGATTATGTGGGTGGCCAGGGAAAGGGTCAAAATTAACATCTCCTCAACAGTGCCGATAGATTTATGTGGTCCTGTATATTTTGAGAATATGTCAATTTAGCAATAGTGGCACACGAGTAGTGTATGCAATTGATTAACTGAAGATAACCACTAAGTTATGAAAACCCATATAGAACCCTAATTCATAATTTAATTAACAAATTTAAAAAAAAAATCCTAATTTTGGCTTAGGCCCAGGAACCGTAATTTCGGATTTCCACCAGGAACCCCCATTTCGGCTGTCATCAAAAAGCATAGAAAGATTCAAGAAAGTAACTAAAAGATCATATTAGATAACACAAATTAAAGTGCCTGAATTATAGATAAATCGACTCGGAATGGCAATAATTAGATAGAGACCCACGATCATAATGGAACAGAGGTATTGGGTGGTTTGTGTGTGTTGAGAGAGGAAGATTGAAAGTGATTTCAAAATAGTGAAACTGTGAAAGTGATAAAAAGAGGGAAAAAAACACGCTTAATAATTTTGGTAGATCGAAACCGGGTTTCGTGAAATTACAAGTCTTTTAATCTTAATATTTTAAATCTAGGTGTAAATTTTCTTTAAAATACCGGGTTTTTTCCAAACCAGTCTCTATTTACGGATCTCTTTGACCTTTTGTGTAGTAGTAAATGGATCATGAATTTATAAGCTCTTGCTTACAAGAATTGGGACGCCTTTACTTGTGAGTGATGAGATATATAAATAAATGAGTTCAAGTATCTGGCACATGTACAAACATTTCCTACTCCGTTTGTACAACTCCTTTCCTTCCTCTTATCTTTCCCGACTCATTATTTCCTCTACTCCTACGTTCATCAAAATCTCCGGACGAGATTTCTTCTAAGGGGGTAAGACTGTAGCAACCCACAAAATCTCATCACTATCATTCCCATTACAAATACCTATAGTAGGTATTTCACAAGTAAATTTTTGCTTTTTATGTGCATTCATTACTTGCATGACTCTCTAGACCTGCTCACATATCCACATAAGCCAAATGACTCTACACTCACATCCTATAAACCCTTGGTATGTCAAGCATAAGATCACAACAACACCACAATAATTAATTTACTAATCTAACACACTAAACATATCACAAAACCATAACAAACCCTAAATAAGCCCTAATTAGGTCTATGTACTTACTAAACCTTATATGCTTAACTAAACTAGTTTGAAAGTGTCCAATGCTTATGTATGAGTTACCTTAGGAACATTTTGATACCTTAGGACCCTTAGGCACTAGTATAACCCATTAGAGCTTAGGTACAAGTCCCTTAGGCACAAACCATAACTAGGTTATAACTTCCCAGAAACTAGGTCAAACCTTCCCAAATCTTTCCCATAAGCTACCTCCAATTAGTATAAGCCTCTTAGGACTTAGGATTAGTCATTAGACACTCATAGGACCCTAACCTAGGCACTACACCCTAGGCAAAACCCTAAACTCACCCTAGGAAAAACTAGGTCAAAACTAAACCTAAACCTTAGAACTAAGCTACTATAGCACCTCTAAACTAGCAACCAAGCACCCTAGCACCTTCCCCTAACCTACCTAGCACCCTAACACCTTAAAAGCACCCAAGCAAGGAGGTGCATGATGAGTGTGTAAATACTCATCATTTTTCTATCACCTGAACTGCCAAAACACCAAAAACACCAAATAATCATCAAAATAAATTGAAATAATTCCAAAAAGTGTGTTTTATGAGGCTAGAGCAAAAGGTTGAAAACAAATGAAAAAACAAACGAAAGTTCACAATTGCATTTCAGCCCAACTTTCACCAACATGTCAAAACTAGTCCCTAAATAGTTCAAATATCGCAATAACTGATCATAAAAGGTCCTTGGGATTACATAAGTGCAGTAAAACAACCCTTTGAATCAAAATCACAAATTACACTTTGCCCCAGAGTTGAAAAAGTCAAAAATAGCCATGTAAGTTAAAATTAACATTAATCAAAAATAAAACCTGATTACCCTGTTCACTATGGATCATAATTGCCTTTGTAAAATTTGGAAAAATACAGGTGTCCCGAAGTTTCGACAAATGGCAGGACTATGTCCTGGACTTTCAATAAGTGGAAATTAATCAAACTCTATCCGAGGGACTATTCAAATTTTTTTATGCAAGATTAACCTTTGAATACATGGAAAAACACACAAAACCCACCCTCAAAGTTTC
>LBNU01021663.1:0-15414 GCA_014162995.1 Artemisia annua | reverse complement strand
GCTTATTTGGTGTTTATAGCTTATTCAGTGCTTTTCATTGATTGTTTTTAGCTTATTCTTGTCTGAGTTACTTATTTGAACTTATTTTTGTACCTGTGGACCCCACCAAAGCCAGTTTGAGCTTATTTCTCACTTAGGTCAAAACAAAGTCAACTGTGACAAGCTTAAACTTGCACAGAGCTTATTCTTAAGTTTGAAAAAAGTTGTTTTCACAAAAAGTGTCCATTTTCAGTGTATAAACAAGTTCCAGACAAGAAAATCCAAAAATCATCACTTTTTAATAAAAGTGATAGCTTCTATTTAATATTTTTAAATTTTCTTAATTTTCATTTTCTCTTTTTAAATTTAGTTTAATAATAACTTGTTTTTATAATTTTTAAAATTAGTTTGTCACCTTAGGTATTTTTAGTAATTTTCTTAGAATTTTATTTTACTGTTTAGTATTTATTAGATTTAATATTAGTTAAATTAGTAATTAAGTAAAACTGTTTAGATAATTAATTCTGTATAAATTTGTTAAACAGTAGGTAGTTTTTATATTTTTTCTAGGTTTTAAATAACACTTAGTATTTTTAGTAATTTTCCTAGAATTTCTACTGTTCATATAGTAATGATTAGATTTAATTTTATTTTAAAACTTAATTAGAAAAACAAAAAGAAATTAGAAGTAGTGTTTATAATTAATATAATTTTCATTTTTATAATTTTCTATCTTTTTCACATTAAGTAGAATCTGTAAAAATTAAATTTGTAATTTTCACTTTTCATTTTCTCATTTTTCTCTTTTAAATAGTTTAATTAGGTTTTAATTATTAATTAGGTTTTTAATTTATAAAAGATCCACAAAAAGACAAAAATATTTCTTTTTAATTTCTATAAGTATTTTAAGTCATTTTAGGTTTTTAGAAAATAATTTTGTAATTTTCTAAGTTAAGATTGTAATTAAAATATTGTTAGGTTTAATATAAATAGTTTTTAAGTTAATTAAATAGTTTATATTAAATAATTAAATATTAAATTAGTATAATATTATTAAAATATTTTCTTTTTAGATTTTAATTTTCTTTAATATTAAAAGTTTCAAAATTTTCATTTTTCACCCCAAAGTTTGGAACTTGTCATTTTTAGTCCCTGTAGTTTAAAAGTTGTCATTTTTAGTCCCTGTACTTTACTTAATTGCATTTTGTGTTATAAATTTGTTATATCTGTTTATTGTGAATTCTCATTTTCAATTCCAAGAAATCAGTAGTGTAATAATCAATCAAAAACTTTATCTGGTTACTATTCCTAATCACTCTTCCCATAAACGTTTTCCAAAACACAATTTCAGCCTCGTTGGGACTTTAACGACCCGGGGAAACACTATACTCCTCAGGATTTTATTGCATTGTGCTCTAGACTTCCAGGTTATCTTTGTTACGGTTGGCCATTCACAAGTGGTCAGCTCGTGTGACAATTACCTGTTGGTTCTGAGACCAATCAGTACATCACCTCCATGTCACCTTCTTCTTCCCGCGGTTCCATTTCCTCCACATAAACCCTAAACCGACTCCATAACCGCCTATAGCTACTTGTAGCTCGTCCTCATCACCCTATAGCTTCACCACATCACCCTCTAGCTCTGCTTACTCACCCCTCCTCCTCCTCGACACACCACCACCCCATTTCTTGCTCGTTACTCATAACGAGCCTATAAATACCCCCGTACCCTTCACCACTTTAAACCACACCATCACACTTCTATACCTCACACATTCTGTAGTTAGTAGTAGTATTAGGACCCTAGTATCCTTAGAAGTCGAGTACTAGAGACCTTGCATGCTTGTTAAGTCGTATTTGCCCTAGAAAACCCTAAAACCCCTTGCTACACCCTAGTTGGTCTCGTAAGCTTTCTATACTTGTTCTATTAGCTTAATTTTAGTACTAGGATAGATATTAGGTGCCTTAGATCCCATTAGGACCCTTGCCTAAGCCTTGGTCATAATCATTTGCTAGTTTTCTTTTTTAAAACCCTAATTATAGACTAAACCCTAATTATATGCTATAAGCCCTTTCCATAAGCCCTAAGCTAGTTTAGATAACTTAGATAAGCTAATATTAGTTAAACATAAGCTAGGAAACCTTTTTGTTTCATAAAAATATAGTTTGCATGAAATTATGACTAGTTTTGCAAAGTTTTCCATGCATAGGGGTATATATGGTAAATTTATGAAAATATTAAGTCTAGGGACTATTTTTGACATTTCTTAGAAATTATAAGTATAAGGACCCTTTTTGCAAAATTATAAAACCTTAGGAAAGAAAGTAAATAGTTATGAACTTAAAAAGACTAGTTTTGCAAAAGTTATAAAGTTAGGGGTATAAATGGTAAATATAGAAAACTTATAAGTCCAAGGGTCATTTCTGTCATTTTCCTAAAATATATAAGTATAGGGACTAATAGTGTTAAGTTTAGATAGTTATAAAACCTAAATAATATAAGTATTATAAGTCTAGGGTAAATTTTGTAAATATATAAACTATAAGGGTATAAAATAAAAGTATTAAAGTTAGAAACATAACACAATACTAGGGAGCTTCATGTGAGGAGTATTATGTGAATATTTCGTTTTGACGAGTTTGCTGGGTTTACGATTTAAAGTGCCCTGGCTCCTCAAACAATTCTTACATGTACTTCTG
The DNA here is from genome assembly GCA_014162995.1 of Artemisia annua. Classification (NCBI taxonomy): domain Eukaryota; kingdom Viridiplantae; phylum Streptophyta; class Magnoliopsida; order Asterales; family Asteraceae; genus Artemisia; species Artemisia annua. Next base: position 12,735 of record LBNU01021663.1, on the reverse strand, counting down.
AATTATAATGGCCGAACGGTGTTATGTTATAACTAAACTATAAATAAATACATAACTTAATAGTAAGGAGCTTCATGTGAGGAGTATTAACTTCTGAATTATGATGGCCCGAACGGTATTATAACATAATATAATAGTAGGGAGCTTCATGTGAGGAGTCTTATACTTCTGAATTGTGATGGCCTAAACGGTGTTGTGTTATATCTAAAACCCTAAAAACCCTAAGAATGATTACTTAAGAAAACATAAACAAAACAACTGAAGCTTGACATACATCCACACCTACAAAACCATCAGGATACGTGAGTTTCGTAGACTCACATCTTTTTAACTTTTCACTCTAAATGCTTTACAAACCCTGTGAGGGGGATACATGCTACTTGCTTTACTTTAAACCGAATTCAAGTCTTTTCTTTGGTTGTTGCACGAGTAAACTATCTGCCACCACTATATAACTAAAATTCATGAATCTAATCGTTTGGGATATTTTACCCACGCGAACGCGAATATAGTTGATAGATCTATTGGAGTTTGACAACTCCCGTTGATACTACATCTTTCTGGATGGTATCAATAAGTACTATATTTGAACCCACTGAAGGATTAACTTTGGCAAGTTATCCTTCCCGTCCCCTCATGGTTGGTCTGCAGACCCCATGACTCGGACTGTTAACGTGTGGTTCATGAGCTTAGTGCAACATACCCCACTCTTGATAATTGTGCATGCATCACAATTATCACACACACACAACATTTTCCCAGATGGGTGTAACAACGGAGCCCAGGGAACTTGTACTCACTAACACTTAAACCTATGACTCTCACTCAACACTTAGTGTTGACATTTTAAGCATGTATCCTAGGTATTTCATTATTACGGAGATATGGCAGAAGGTGGCACTGAACTTGGAGGACTTTCAAACCGGTTATCATTCAAACACAACATATCACTTGGACTTTGTGACCTCATCAATAGTAAAAGTATATCTTTTACTATAAAAACTCTGATAATCAAATGAATGATAACTAAATTTCTATAAACGTCTCTTTTCGAGTCATTTTCTATTACTGTAACTGTGATTCCATGAAGCAATACCCCAACCTTAAATCCGCTGCGAACCGTGAAAATAGGGGTGTTACATTACAGGGACTCTGGAAGGTTTCGTCTTTTGGTGAAATGTATAGGCCCATTTTCCGAAAAAGCTAGAAAAGCTGAAAATTTACAAACATGTGGAAAAACTAGAGGGGGGGGTTGAATAGTTTTACGTCTTTTTAATTTATTTTAAAAAAAACTTTTGTTCTTATTAAAACTTTGATTCGATCTTATGTAAATTCAATTGTTAACCAATATGAGCAAGTATAAGCAAGTATAATCTAATAGTGCAAATAATGAAATGAAATGAAATGAAAGATAGAGATGGAAAGATCAAACCACAACACGCGAATTTATAGTGGTTCGGCTACAAGGACACCTTCCTTGCCCTACTCCACTCCCCGACTACCACACTCGAGAGTTTTCTTCACCATGTCAACAAACTCCCTTGTGGTGGAGAAACCTTACACACCTTGGCTTACACCGATTAACGACACTAAGCTAAATGTCGAGTTCTAATCCTAGCTAGAACTAATCTCACAACTTCTTCACAACTTCACACCTTCTTCACAATATCTTCACACCTTCTTCAAGCCTTCTTCACACCTTCTTCTATCTCTAATAACTTCACAACTTATTCACAACTTTAACACTACTTCTTTACACCAAAACTAATAACTACAAGCTACTTAAGCACACAACACTTCACAAATAATCTAGCACTACTACAAGATAATACTAACTAGCACAACACTACTTCTTTATAAAGATGTTGAAGGAATGTTCTTCTTTGCACTTGAATGGATGAGGCTTTGGATCACTTGGAAACAAAGATTTATGAATATATGATCAAAGGATTTTAAAGAATAAGAAGAGAGATTTAGATCAGAAAGTTTAGAGTGCAAAAGGTGAGGAAAAATTGCAGGAATGAACCAGTATTTATAGGCAAAGCTGGGGAGCTTCAGGAGCGTGTCGGTCCCCTTAATTAAGGGGCCGGTCCCCTTAATTAAGGGGCCGGTCCCCTTAAATATTAAGGGGGCCTCCTTTATAATTAAGGGGTCCGCCCTCCAGAACCATTGCCCAGCTTTGTCTTTTTGTAGGGAAGGTTTTTCTGGACCATTTTTGCCATTTTTTGTTGAAAATTTGAATTCATATATTTATGGTTAATTAAACATATTTATTTAATACCAAAAATGATTTTCTGAAAGATATAAAATTTTTGTGACATTTTATAAAAAATCTAGTGATTAAGAAAATGTTCTTTTGATCATATAGTGCATTAGTCACTTTGTTTATTCATACCTTAAGTGATTAAATTGTTGAAAAGAATTTTTCCAACTAAATACTTTTTTAAGTCATAATCTCTAGTTTAATGAGTTTACATTTTGTGATTATCAAAACATAGAGATATTGAAAAATATTAATAACGTTTTTAGGCATTATTTATATCAACAAAACAGCTGGCTTTTAGCCGCCGGCCAATTTGGTTTGGTATGTGAGTAACTTATAGGTATGTAAATAATCTTAAATCTTTAATTACATTGCATTCAAAATGATGCACACATTATTTTTTTATGTGAAAGGTGAATATTGATGGGTTTCGAAAGCTTTAAATTTGTAATACTAGTTTTACCGATTCCTTAATACACAAAACACACGGGTAAAGTATAACCCCCGTTTATAGTAAAAGTTTTTAGGTAAGACCAGGTCGTCCCAAGAGATTTGTAGCAATTCACAGATTGTTTATCAAGAACAAAGCCAAATGATTGTCACATATCAAATAGCCTAAACGTGTGTATAGCAAAGCAAAGTACCAAACAAGACATGATCCGCATAGAGATAAAGCAAGACTTATATAAACAAAATCATGCAAGTTACAATTATTGGTGTATTAATCGTAACAAACATATCTACCAATAATGATATAGAATCCTTTCGACCTATAGACTACATCATCACGAGTGCATTAAGAATGGTTTATATCGAATATGCATACATATGAATTCCTCCTAACCCGGCATTTCTACATAAGAAAGGTCTTAAACATCATTCCATTTGGTTTGTTTATCAATTTATCACACAATTTTTACAAGCATGATATTGGACCATTATAGACATATGTTCAAAAATATAATCATAACAACTAAGCCTTTCGACCTATGATAGTTGCAATAATCAATCAAAGGATAAACAAGATCCAAGCAAAAGTAATATCGAATTCATAAGCATACATAATCACAAGTAATACTAATATCGTCCAAGTAAGCAAGAATCAACCACATCATAACCAAACCAATAACCAACATCACAAACATAGATAAATTCAGAAACATATTAAATATTATTAGTAAAGAAATGTACCAAATCCGTTTATGTGAGTAATACGAATACAAAGTACCAAGAACCAATATATCGACTACCACAAGCACAAGTCCAACAACCCAAGTATACATGATCAACCAACAACCCATGCTACTGAATATACCCAAGGGAATGTCACGTTCACCTCTGCAAATCCGCAATGTGTCACCAAATGGAGTGTTTGGTAACAAGGTTAATGGTAGAGACTTGAAAGGATTTGGTGTGAATCCTCCAAGTATTGTGTTTAGGTTCTGTAAAAGTGATGAATGGTGATCTATAAATGATAGTGGACCTCTGTGAATTCGTGGTTAGAGAGGATGGTGATGGTAGTGATGGCTAGATGGTGTTAAAGGGGTGTTTAGATCATTGGATCCTAAGACCCTCACCACTCCTCCTTCTCTCCAAGTTGTGTTCTTATGATAGTATATGTTAGGGTACTAGTTCCTGTGGCCAAATGGAGTATAAATAGGCTTAGGAACACTTGGGGAACAAGTAGAAAGGTATATGATCGGTTTAGGAGGCTTATTTAATGCATAATAGCTTATCAGAGTCGAAGTACGGCGCACATACTTTCCAAAACCGTCGTACTTGTAAAGTGCGCCGTACTTAATGCCAAGTACGGTGTACTTGTGATCGTTTTCAGCTCTTGGCACAAGCATGAAAGTTGTAGATAATTCTCTTAGCTTTTCGTGGCCGCGAACGGGAGGTAAAACGGAGTCCGTATACTCCACTTATGGCCAAAACAGTGGACAGGTGTCGGGAGATCTTTAACTTAAGTTTGTTTCTTCGTTTAAGCTTCATTTCTTCACGTTTTCTTCCACGACACGTCCCATAAACCTACAATATCAAATATAGTCTATTAAGTATCGAATGTTCATATAAATTATTAATATATAATACATAAACACACAGATAACGCATATAGAAATATGTATAATTTGAGCGTTATCAAATGCCCCCACACTTAAACCTTTGCTTGCCCTCAAGCNACACACTTAAAGGTTTGCTTGTCCTCAAGCAAAGAAGAAAAAAATAAGCTTTACAAAACAAAAATAGAATTATAAAAAAAATATTTTTGGATTTTTATTATGCAAAAATAGAGACATATAACGATCCTCAAGCTATCATCTCACGCATAAGAAAAGTATAATTCACTCACACTCGTTATTTATATGATGGAGAATATAAGGAAATCATACTCAATTGCTCAGACATGATTCATTAAATTACCATATGCTTGTACAAGAAACAAAAATGCACCGACGTGGCGTAAGCACCAGGTATAACATCAAAGGAGGACTTTTATTCGGGTTATAATGTTAAAGCTAAGGGTTAATAAGGGTATGGATTAGGCATGGGAAATATATACTGGAATTTGTTTAAAAGAAAAATTAAAGTGTCGAAAAGTCAAAGAAACCAATATTGCTAGCTACGACATACCACAAACCCATGAATTACCCAACATCTCAACATCTACAATCGCTCTAGTTGGCAAACAAACAACACGCCAACTCTTATTCATACTTCATCACTCTTTTTTTCTTCTTTTTCTTCTCTTTTTTTTCACTTTTTTTTTCTTTTTCTACTCTTCACAACTAATAATTCCCCCACACTTAGAATAAGAACACACCACAAAAAAATACAAAGTAGAAGGTGTACCGTCTTCATCTTCATTAAAATGGCACAATACTTAAAACAAGCACGAACAAACTATTAATCAAAAATCATCCCAAACATACCACGCAACTTAGCAACCAACCGAATAGACCTTCGACAAGGGGTAAGGCTAAGTTAAAAGTTATATATTTTTGTATTTTTTTATAATGGATGTAAGAAACGAAAAGATTGGCTCAGAGTGTTATACTAAGGGTATCTAGGACTAACAGTGAGTGCTACCAACGGGTTTATTGGGTGGTTAGCTAATCAATGTAACTAGCTAAAAGAATAAATAATATGTTAAATGGAATGGCCATTTGGGTTAATCCTAAGTTGCCTCTTCATCATTTATAAATACCTATATCACAGGAATGTGATCTCACTGCGGTCTCGTAATGATTTCAAGCACAAATTCTAGAATCAATAAATCACCGGCACACTCATAAATAAAGAAATCAAGCATACAAGACATATGCCGATATAGGCTCAAAATCCTCACAATTTGGTGGTAATGGGTATAAATGCGCAAGTAATGTCATCGATCTCGAGTCGGATCTGCTCTATCAATCAGGACACATCTCTGATTTCAAAACTTTATTTATTTACTAAGTTTTTATTATAATATATTAACCTAAGTGGCAAAATAAAATNTTAAAAGTAGGATAGATTGGAAAAATAAATATAAGATATACGAAACTTCCCGGGGTTCTTTAAGTGATCGGCTGAATTCTGAAAAGATGTAGTGCTGAACGGAAGCCAGCATAAGCGTGTGAACTTCAACCAAATATAACAATCCGATCATATCACCTCCAAAGTGTTAAGCAAACCATCCAACCAACCTCCACTTATTCATTAAACCTGCAAAATAAACACAAACTACAAAAAAACGTAAAATACTAAAGCACACTTTCGTAGGCACCACGATTGCATTTAGTATATGCAACAAGCCTTTAAACCCATCGGTGTCGCGAGTGGACGAGTTATAGTCTCGTGAGGGTTTACAGTGAACACACCCACAAAGTTCGTAAAACACACTTTTTGAAATTTTTATTTATTTTAAAATTTTATTTATTTACAGTTTTACTAAAAACAAGCACACTCAAAACACTATGAAATGAAAAATAATATAAGGAAAATAAAATAAGTATTACTCAAAGATTCACAATACATACGAAAGCAAAAATAAGGGTGAAAAGAAAATCTTTTTGGGTTTTCAAATTTTAAGACAAACACATAATAATTATACAAGGTATAAATAATTTACAAAACTATTTTTGCGGACTGATAAAGAAAGTACGCCGTGCTTAAGGGTAAGTGCGGCGCATTTCTAGCAAAATTCCATTTTCTTGTTTAATTGATCTCAACGAAAAGCAAACAAACACACATAATCAAGCACACAAAACAAATTGATAAGAAGTAAAAACATATTAACTAATCATGAGAAAATAAATAACAAAGTAAATCTAGCACAAAAAAAATAAAATATTTTTGGGTTTATTAATATTTCTTTATGCGGACTAAAAAAAACTGAAAGCATTAGGTACAGATTAATTTAAGATATTGTTTCAATATAGCATAATACCCAAATGATCAAAGAAAATAAATTTTAACTAAAAATATTTTTGCAGACCAAAAGTGCGTCGCACTTAAAAGAAAGTGCGGCGTACATCGAGCCTAATTTTTTTATTATTATTTCAAATATTCAAAAGAGGGTCGCGGCAAAAGTTGACAAAAGTGCGCCGCACACAAACATGAGTGCGGCGGTTTATTATGTTGAACATATATTTTTTTTCTTATTCATACTTTATTAGTTTAGACATAAAACACAAACACAGACATGCATACACGAACACACAAAGAAAAACTAAAAACAAAAAGGAACTAGAATTTTTTTTTTTTTTTTTTAGTTTTTAAATTTTTTTTGTTTTATCTACTAACGATATTATATACAAACAAACACACACAAACAAGCAAATGACAAATGCAAACTACATGCAATCATAAAACAGAAAAACATGAAAGAAAACAATAATGATAAAGATTCGAAACATATTTTTATCTCTCAGGAACAAAAGTCCGGCGTACAAGGGAAAATGTGCGTCGTACATTAGATTATGAGATATTTTTACTTTTATAACACATAAAAAACTAGCAAAATAGATAAACATGATAATACAAACACAGAAGACTAGAAAAAATAACTAAACATAATGCAAATGAAAACACAAACAAGCAAGAAACATTTTTTTAATTTATAAGTGTTATTATTATTATTATTATGAACAAACTTGCAAACTAAGAAGCAAAAACAAAATAAAAAATAAAAACACATAAAAAGTATTCACAAAACATAAAAATAAAAGAAACGCGTTTGGTTTATTTTTATCAAAACTTTTTATGTATGCAGGTGCAAAGTGCGGTGCACTCCAACAGAAGTGCGGCGTCCTTACTGCAAATTTTCAAAATTTTAATTTTTTTAATTTTTAGAGTTTTAACAGATGCAATGCAAAGAAAACTATCAAACTAACAAAAGCATGATTATTTATATTAACATGAACATGCCAGAAATGCAAAATAAAGCAAATATGAAAATCTTTTTGGTTTTTCTAATTTGAATGACACACTAAATATTCACAAATTTACGAGGCGTATAATCAAGCAAAACATGATTCCAAATAATTACATACCTGAGTCTAGCAGTTTGGGGTTTTTAGGTAAGACCAGGTCGTCCCAAGAGATTTGTAGCAATTCACAGATTGTTTATCAAGAACAAAGCCAAATGATTGTCACATATCAAATAGCCTAAACGTGTGTATAGCAAAGCAAAGTACCAAACAAGACATGATCGGCATAGAGATAAAGCAAGACTTATATAAACAAAATCATGCAAGTTACAATTATTGGTGTATTAATCGTCGTAACAAACATATCTACCAATAATGATATAGAATCCTTTCGACCTATAGACTACATCATCACGAGTGCATTAAGAATGATTTATATCGAATATGCATACATATGAATTCCTCCTAACCCGGCATTTTTACATAAGGAAAGGTCTTAAACATCATTCCACTTGGTTTGTTTATCAATTTATCACACAATTTCTACAAGCATGATATTGGACCATTATAGACAAATGTTCCAAAATATAATCATAACAACTAACCCTTTCGACCTATGATAGTTGCAATAATCAATCAAAGGATAAACAAGATCCAAGCAAAAATAATATCGAATTCATAAGCATACACAATCACAAGTAATACTAATATCGTCCAAGTAAGCAAGAATCAACCACATCATAACCAAACCAATAACCAACATCACAAACATAGATAAATTCAGAAACATATTCAATATTATTAGAAAAGAAATGTACCAAATCCGTTTATGTGAGTAATACGAATACAGAGTACCAAGAACCAATATATTGACTACCACAAGCACTAGTCCAACAACCCAAGTATCCATGATCAACCAACAACCCATGCTACTGAATATACCCGAGGGAATGTCACGTTCACCTCTGCAAATCCGCAATGTGTCACCAAATGGAGTGTTTGGTAACAAGGTTAATGGTAGAGACTTGAAAGGATTTGGTGTGAATCCTCCAAGTAATGTGTTTATGTTCTGTAAAAGTGATGAATGGTGATCTATAAATGATAGTGGACCTCTGTGAATTCGTGGTTAGAGAGGATGGTGATGGTAGTGATGGCTCGATGGTGTTAAAGGGGTGTTTGGATCATTGGATCCTAAGACCCTCACCACTCCTCCTTCTCTCCAAGTTGTGTTCTTATGATAGTATATGTTAGGGTACTAGTTCCTGTCGCCAAATGGAGCATAAATAGGCTTAGGAACACTTGGGGAACAAGTAGAAAGGTATATGATCGGTTTAGGAGGCTTATTTAATGCATAATAGCTGATCAGAGTCGAAGTACAGCGCACATACTTTCCAAAACCGCCATACTTGTAAAGTGCGCCATACTTAATGCCAAGTACGGCGTACTGTGATTCTTTCAGCTCTTGGCACAAACATGAAAGTTGTAGATAATTCTCTTAGCTTTCCGTGACCATGAACGGGAGGTAAAACGGAGTTTGTATGCTCCACTTATGGCCAAAACAGTGGACTGGTGTCGGGAGATCTTTAACTTAAGTTTGTTTCTTCGTTTAAGCTTCATTTCTTCACGTTTTCTTCCACTTCTTCCACGACACGTCCCATGAACCTACAATATCAAATATAGTCTATTAAGTATCGAATGTTCATATAAATCATTAATATATAATACATAAAAACACAGATAACGCATATAGAAATATGTATAATTTGAGCGTTATCAAATATATATTAGAAACATCAATAATCAACTTATTACAAGAAGCAATGCTACATGTTGAATAAACATGCCTATTCCAACAAGAAGCAGCTTATTCAAAAGTAAAACATGAAATACTTTGAACAAGATCAGCTTATTTATACACCTAATACACTTTAGTCAAGCAATGATATAGCAAGCACTAGGTCTTCCATGGTGAAACCCTTCACAACTGGCCACATTTTCACACATGGAACACAAACTTCTAGATGTCTAAAATGTAATCATCCCATGTTTTAGAGCATCCAGAATGTTGTACATGGAGGCATCACCAGCTGTAAGGTAAAGCTCCAGTTCCTTGAGGCTTTTGGACAGCAAGCTACATTTCCAGTAGAGACTACAGATACCTATGAACATAGAGTGTCATTCCTCATATATTCATAATGATATGTGTCTAAAAACACATATATTTGACCTTGTTTAAACCCACAAAAACGACCAAAAGCACGCAAATGACCATAAAAATATTACAAATATCATTGAAATGTGTTTTTGTGTATTTCAAATGCAAAAGGATTGAAAAATTGAAAAACAATAATGTTTGCATAAGTGGCAAATCTAGTCCCTCNGAAATTGCATTTAAGCTTAGGTATTGTTATAAAGTGTTGTTCAGTGTTTGTTTAAGCTTGTTCAAGCTTATTTTTAAGCTTTTTAAAGTTTTCAAACCATTTAAAATAGTCTAGGACAGTTAACTCAAAAATAATTCTCAAAAATCATAAAAGAAATAACTCAAAAATAAAAAATTCAGTTACAAGGAAGAAGAAGCATTGGAGCTTGATGGATTTTGGATTGCTATAGGTTTAGTGCCTCAAGGGCGGTGTTAGGATAGTTATTGGTTCCCTGGTTCATGTTTTTCTGTTTGGAATCCATTTGTAAGCATTTTACCACTTTTGGCATTTTACTATGTATCACTTCATTTACTGTTTTTCTTTGAGGTTCTGTGCTTAATGAGTGTAATGGATCTATTTTGATGTAATTTGATGCATGTTTGTTCATTGAAATCATTTGTTGCTTGTTTCTCACTCTAACTGCCACATTAGTATAATTAGTGAGTCATGTGTTCTTGTTGTTACTATTGAAGTTTATGTTCTCCTATCAGCTTATCTTAGCATATTATACTCATAGGTATCAAGTTCTTGGTTTAAATCACTCAAATGCTTTGAAAATTAAAGACAGTGAAATTATATAGGGGTGTTTGGATTAGCATTGTTAACTGTGTTCTTGTTGTCGTTTTGGCATTGTTTTGGCATAAGTAGATTGCATTAGGTCCTATTAGGTCTTTTAGGTCATAAAAACTAGTGTTGCTTTGGAAAAAGTCAAAAATTTCCTTTTTACTCCACATTGTAGTTAACTGATGGAATTTTAAGTGCCAAGATCATCAAAATCAGTTCATAAGTTAGTAATGTAGGTTAAATTAGTTTCAATTTAACTTAAAACAACTTTTTAAGTCATTAGGGATTACTGCAAAGTTCAAAAAAAAGTCAAACCTTAGAGATTTCTTGAAAAGTCAAATTCAAAGTTAGTTTTTTTTTAATTAACTAGTTGAATTTTTGTTGATCTCATTTTTAGGAGTTAGCTTTTGTGTTTATGGGATAATAATATTTGGTTGCTCCTCTTAACTAGACTATTTTACTTAGTTAAACTGCTTATTGGATAGCTTTTATTAAGCCCTTTTTCACAAAGTTCCCCTGCACCAAGGGCATGAGTTTGTTTTCATAAGCTTCTCCATTGTTGATTACTTCACCATAGCTTTAGATTTTTGGTTTTTTAGAAAGCCCTCCTGGCCAGCTACATGTCCCTTTGCTTAATTTTCATTTGTCTGCTTATTCTTGTGCTTAAATTTGCCTCTCATATGACCCTCACTGAGAATTCCACACTGACTCATCAGTGTGGATCACCCAGGTTCATAAGCTCCTAGTGAGCTTACCTTTGGGCTTTAGCTTATGTATTTGGACTTTTTGGAAAGTTCTTGCACCTAGCTTGTAGATTCAAGGGTTCTTTGGGCTTTTTAAGCTTATTGGATAAGCTAAAAATGGCCTGCTTGCTGGTTTTGGAGGATAGGGCGGAATTAGTTGCTAGTCAACTAACCCAAGTTATCTACTTCTAAGCTACTTATTATTTTTGTATTTTTTTAATTTTAGCAGAAAATCAGTGGTGGAGAATAGTGTGTTACTTAGATTTCATTACTCCCTACACTATCTTTTTAGCCATGTAATTTAGTATGTTGAGTTTGCTTGGATGACGGGTGTATTCCTAACAAGGTCGTAGGAGGAAGTGCGCTTCAATTCCCTAACTCTATCAAGGTCCTACCTCACTCGTATGACGATACGTCAAGCCATCCTATCATGAGCTCACCGATAGCAACCTATGCATGAAATACTACTTAAAATCGATAACGCACATACGATTCACGGTTTCTAAAGACGTTCAAGCTTGTTACCGTATAGGAGATTAGCCAGTTTTCTCTAGTCTAACGTAGATGAAACATTCATCCAAATACAATCACAACATACACATCACATGATAATCAATAGTTAGGTTTCATTAGATCTAAGCAAACACAAAGTAAATTAGCCTAGCATATTAAAAGAAAGACAAGTACAAGCTAAAAAATCACACAAACACATAGACATATTGTATGAATGAAGCACTTATCTTGGATTAAACATGCAAGTTAGAGGGGTTAGGATACCCTCTAAGGTCACTAATAAACGAATTAGGGTTTAACACCTAAAGTTCTTCACACCAAAATTCGACTCTAGTTCTCCAAGTTCTATATAAAGTAAAGAAAAATCGTTCTATATATATAGAAAATGCGGGCTGACGGCGTCAACCCAATAGGTGACGGCGTCAGCTCGGCGATTAGGGTTTTCAGACGGCCTTCCTTGACGTGGTCATAATTGCTGGTTCCAGATCTGACGGCCCTTGGTTGACAGCGTCACCAATTTGCACTACGAACTCTCTGGCCCGTCACGAGGTATTTTTCCAATTCTGGACTTCACTTGTTCCTGACGACGTCACTTGTATAGTGTGGACGGCGTCACCTTCTGTAATCTTCAAGGTCTTTTGAGTTTTTGTTGTTTTCCGCATTTTTTCACTCCGAAAACGCCCGAAAATGCTTCTTTTGTGATTTTCCCTTCAAAAGTACCTAAAATGAGAAAAGAAACGACTTTGGGTGAAATCCAAACCAAAAACATACGAATTAGGACTCAAACCGACCCCTAAAAACGTAAAATTTTTCGTCTCATC
>LBNU01021662.1:16721-38756 GCA_014162995.1 Artemisia annua | reverse complement strand
GTCAAGTTGTAGAGTTGACAAATTCTTTGATTCCTCAATAGCCGTAACTTTAGCTCGCCTTTTTGGATGAAGAGCCTTAAGGAATTTCCTAACAAAATTCTTACTAGAAAGACTCTCATCAAGTGCTTTTAAACTTGTGATGATAGTGTTAAACCTAACAAAAGCATTATCAATTGATTCCTCTTCTGGAATCGTAAATTGCTCATATTGTTGCACAAGTAGATCTATTTTGTTGTCTTTGACTTGACTATTACCTTGGTGAGTTATTAGTAAAGAGTTCCAAATTTCTTTTGCGGTTTCACACATAAAGATCCTTTCGTATTCTTTACGTGGTAACGCATTATAAATAACCATTTTTTCTTCATTATTTTTAGCAAGTTTTCTTTTTAAATCATCATTTTGTTTTTCAAAAGGCACTAGTTCATCTTTCTTTGTTTCGGGATTTTTTTGAATAGGTAAAAAGGCACCATTAGTAATAACATGCCAAAGATCTATATCCTTTGATTTCACATAAGTTTCGAATCTATTTTTCCAATAAAGAAATCCATCACTTTCAAATAGTGGTGATCTTTGCATAGATTGCCATTCTAAATATTTTTCAAATTCCATAGATCGTTTCAAGTTTTAAAATACAATATATTTTAAAAATCTTGTTTAACCAGGCTCTGATACCAATTGTGGAAAACTAGAAGGGGAGGGGGGTTGAATAGTTTTACGTCTTTTTAATTTATTATGAAAAACTTTGTTTAGTTTTTAATGATTCGATCTTATGTGAATTCAATTCTTCGTCAATATGAGCAAATATATGTAAATGAAATTAACAATGCAAGTAAAGTAATGTAATGAAAGATCAGGATGGAAAGATCAAACCAAGACATGGAAGATTTATAGTGGTTCGGCTACGAAGCACCTCTTCGCCCTACTCCACTCCCCGAGTACCACACTCGAGAGTTTTCTTCACTATGTCAACAAACTCCCTTATGGCGGAGAAAACCTTACACACCTTGTCTTACACCGATTAACGACACTAAACTAAATGTCGAGTTCTAATCCTAGCTAGAACTAATCTCACAACTTCTTCACTACTTCACGATGTCTTCACAACTTCTTCACACCTTCTTCACGACTTCTTCACACCTTCTACTCACCCCAATATCTTCACAACTATTCACAACTTCTACACTACTTCTTTACACCACAACTAGTTACTTACACTACAATCTACTTAAGCACACAAAAATTTACAAATTATCTAGCACTACTACAAGATGATATTAATTACACTACAATACTTCTTCTATAGATGTTGAAGGAATATTCTTCTTTTGCACTTGAGTGGTTGAAGCTTTGGATCACTTGGAAACAAAAGCTTATGATTATATGATAAAAGGGTTTAAGAGAATAGGAAAGAAGATTTAGATCAGAAAGTTTGAGGTACAAAAGGTAAGGAAAAAATCTAGGGAATGTCCAGTATTTATATGCAAAGCTGGGAGGCTGAGGAGCGTGGCCGGTCCCCTTAATTAAGGGGCCGGTCTCCTTAATAATTAAGGGGGCCGCCTAGTTAATTAAGGGGGCCGCCCCTTATATCCGTTGCCCAGCTTTGTCTTTTTATGGGGAAGGTTTTTCTGGAACATTTTTGCCATTTTTGGTTGAAAATTTGAATTCATATATTTATAACGGATTTAATATATTTATTTAATACCAAAAATGATTTTCTAAAAGATATAAAATGTTTGTGTCATTTTATAAAAATCTAGTGATTAAGAAATTGTTCCTTTGATCATATAATCCATTAGACATTTTGTTTATTCATACCTTAAGTGATTAAGTTGTTAAAATGAATATTTACTACTAAATACTTGTTTACGTCATAATCTTTGATTTGATTGAGTTTACATTTTGTGATTATCAAAACGTAGAGATATCGAAAAATATTAATAACATTTTTAAGCATTATTTATATCAACACTTTTGCTTTCACAGTCATTCGACAACAACCCATCACGTCAACAACAACAATCTACAAAATCCGAACCTTAACACAACTCAAACATAAATGAAAAATCAAGAGATCTAAGTTCTTTCTTTCGTGTTACTCAAAGATATATCAAGACCCCTCAAGGCCAAACAAACGAAAGAAAATCATCATCGATCAATTTTTTAAGCATAACTTCATTAATATCCGAAACAAACAGAAAAGGAATTATAACAATTATGTTACTTTTTTTTTAGAGCAAAGGGTGAATTATATTAATACTCAAAAACTTTACATCATAAGTCTACAAACTGATTTGGACTTGCCCAAGATCAAATACAACAAAGAGCATACGTAAAATGCTTACATCTGATATCTGATAATACACAAAACACTATATCAGCCACCACTGCTATGACAAACAATATTGATATCTGTCTTGTTGGATCGTTATACTCTGACCAAACTATTTTATATAGCTTGTTAAAGGTTTAGCAGTCTTGGATAAATCCTAAACTACTAATAATGAAACACTGAATTACTCTGTTTAAGTATGCGGAATTTACTTAACAAAGCTAAGAAGAATAACAAACTTCAACGATTATATTAACACCTTGAATCTGCTTATCGAATACAGACTCACAAACAACCCTAATATCTCTAATATCGAACTTTAGCTTTTCTCTAAAATCGTATATCTCTAATATCGACCTAGGGATCCTTTTATAGGCACAAGGAAAACCCTAGTCGGTTTACAATACTTGAACGACAAGTAAACTAACTCTAACTATAGAATATTCTAGAATTTACATAATATTCCTAATCTAATCTTTGCATGTCGTCAGTCTTTTAATCCTTTGCAGTACTTTGACTTTATTCAACGAGCAGTACTTTGATCTTGAGCAGTACTTTGACTTATATACTTGAGCAGTACTTTGATGTCCAGCAGTACTTCAACATTTATACCCCAACAATCCTCCCCTAACTTGAATTCTACTTGTTTGACTTCAAGTTTCTGTTTGTAATCTTTATCTTCAAGGAAAGGTTGTTTCTTTGAAAGACATACTCGTTGTTTTGTTATCATCAGTATGTAGTATCTGCAATCTTTATCAGCAACAATTCTTTGTCTTTACAGCAACTTAATTTCTTCTCAGCTACTCAGCAACATAAGATACATCAAATCATGTTAAGTTTCATACTATTCTCATCACTTCCAGGTGTGTTAACTCCTGTGAGAGGTGAATCATTGAAAATTAATGGATTTTGATGTCTCTTTACCAAAGCCATTAACTCTGGAGTAGCCAATGTTTAGGTTAAGTAAACCATGGTACATTGATAACCATATGATTTTTAGCAAATCATCAGCTATCAACGGATTTGAGTAGTCTTTACCAAAAGCCGTTTGCTTATGGACTAGTTAGTTCTTAGATCTTAACCATGGTGAACTAATTACCATATAAATGGATTTTCCACAGCCTTTACCACAAGCCATTTTCTTGTGGGCTAGTCAACTCTTCACTTATTTCAGATATGGTGAGTTGAAACCATACAATTTTTAGTAAATTGTCAACTAAAAACGGATTTGATTATCACATCAGAGCCGTACCCTCATGATAAGTCAAACTCTTTCTTATCTGTTAAACATGGTGAGTTGAATACCATTTATTGTGTAGCACAAGTACTAACACCATGTTCATCTCCAAAAACAATTTGTTGCTGTAAACATTTGTGCTTCAAAAAGTATTTTGCACATGACAAAAATTGTTATTTCAAAAAGACTTTACTGGTTTTAGGCTGCAAGCAGTACTTTGTAAAAGTACTGTTTGATCAGCAGTACTTTGAATAAAGTACTTGTTTATTCAAAAGATTTTAAACAATTAAGATCATACCAGTAATAATTAATCATCATCCTTCAAAATTGTCCAATTGATGAACAAATTTATCACCATTAGAGCAGTTTCATCCTCTTGCTCTACTTCCATACCATGATCCAGCATCCTCATCATCAAATCTCTTGTAAGATGATATCTCCTTTCTGCTAGCATATGAATCATAGTACCATCATCCAATTCTAAGACATGTACACCAGCATTTGCAAAGAATTTCCAACTTTGAATCTCCCAGACTTCTTGATTCTTCCAAACATCAGCTGTGCTTGTCTCTTCTGTTTCCTACATTGTAGTCAGATCTCCCAGCAATAATACACCAATTCCTTTGAGTGGAATGTGTTCAAAATGAGCTTGAATCTGTTGATGTAGATAAAACAAATCTTCTCTGTCTATTAGGTGCAATACATCTACCAACAAATTAAATGCTCTGAAGCTGTCATCTTCTCTATGGAAAACAAAATAATCTCCATCTTTTTCAGATTCAATAACCTCCAAATCTGATATCTTAGCCTTTGTAGCAGTAACTTCTTCTGACTTAGGAAGCTCAAAATCAACAACTCTTAGGTAATTTCTCAGTTCATCAACTGTGTTTGCTCTTAATTCCACTTCAGACTTAGACTTCTTTGATGACTGTGATTTAGTTGTTATTCTTTTCCTTTTATTACCAGCTTCCATCATCTGTTTTCCTTCTTCAGTATCATAACCAATAATGCCAGCTACTTGTCTTCGATATTCTTCTCTGACAGCATTATATAAATCCTTCATTTCTTGATACTTTAACTTCTGTAAACCTTTGTATCCATGACCTTTCAAATAACTCATATAAAAATTTCTTTCTTGAGCTTTTGTCATTGGCCTTCTTGGTTGAACAACAATCTCTCTTTCTTTTACAAACTCAGCATCAAGTTCTGCTTGTAACTGTTTAGCAGCTTCTTCTCCTTTAGCTTCTTGAATAGCCTTTATTTGTGCTAAAGAGAATTCCTTCTTCTTCTTCTTTTTCTCTGGTTCTACCAATATTCCTTTCTCTTTGTCTTTAGGATCAGTTTCTTCAGTAGGTTGAGGAGAAGGTTGTGCTTCAGTATGTTCAACTTCTTGAATAATAATGCCTCTAGGTCTGGATATACTCATCATAATCTCAGCAATAGTATCATCATCACTATTGGTAGATTTTCTAATCTCTTCTTCCTGAACTGGATTGGATGGACCCACATCTTCTTTAAAATTTAAGGTCCTTGATGTAATGAGAGACTGCCTCACAGTACCTTGAGCAGTATCTTGATTAGCAATATCTTGAACAAGACCAACACCAGTAACTTCCAAGTCCAATTCTTCTGTATCACCACTTCTGACTTGAATATCAGCTTCTTAAAGATTTATTTGCTCAGTCTCATCACTCTTTCTTTCAACAGTATCTTGATGAGGAATGTGTTCTTCAAGTGGTGTCTGTGGAATATTGAAACCAGTATTAACAGCATCTTGATCAACAGCATCAGTACTTTGATCAACAGTCTTTTCATCCACAGTCTTTTGATTCAGAACTGTATTTTCATTAACAATATCTTCAAAAACAGCATCTTCATTCAAATTCACATCTTCCTTATTCCTCCCCAATGTGAATGAAGATAGCTTTCTTAGCCTCCTCCTTTTAGACTTCTGGAGACCTTCTGGGTGTTGTGGAATGAGAGACTTAACGAATTTCTTCAACTCCTTATACTTCTGCTGAAGAGTTTCCATAGCAATAGCTTGAACATCATAAGCTCTCTTTAACCTCTTCAACTCTCTTGTCAAGGCATAATTATCCAGAACCTCTTCTTCATCAGGTGTAACCACATTAGCTCCCTCATCTCCTCCAGATGTCTGAGAACCATCTGTGGAAGTATAATCATTGGGAGTGAGTGGTTGATTTATACCATGATCTGAATCTTCAATATCAATACCTTGCAGAGAAACAGTCTTTTCAGTTGAAGCAGTCTTGTCCCTTGAAACAGTCTTTTGAGAAATTTCTTGAACTGGTGAAGAGACAATGTTTTGAGAGACATCTTCTTCATTTGAAGAGGACTTCTCAGACTGTTGAGAATCATCTTGAGATGGTGTGGGAGCAGAGTCTGAATGTTCAGATGCATCCTCTGAATCTTCATGAGCACCATCTCTAACAACTTGTGCTACCTCCAACATGTAAGCAGTGAGAGGTGTATTCCTACCAGAAAATTTAGCACTCTTGGTGGCCATGAAGGTAAATACCTTATCAGGAAGAGAAACAACTGGCAAAAATTCTTGTGGTTTAGGAACACCTTCAAGCTGTTTATTCAAGAAGACCTGTATGAACCTAGGATACATCAAAAATGGAGAACCATTCTTGATATGTTTAAGCATACCATCAAGTATCATCCAAGAAAAATTGAATGGCTGATTAGTAGCTAGTCCTACCAAGGCAGAGGCTATGGATTTGGGAAATTCATTCCAAGCAGTACTCTTGTTGCTTAGACAATGAAGTAGGACATGGATCAAATATTTCCAATGTGGACTGAATAAGGGTTTCAAAGGTTAGCTTGCTAAGTGAACCCTCATATCCAATATCCCTAAGTGTATCCCAAAGTACCTCTTTAGCAAAACAAGCAATACCTTCTTCATCATTAAACTTAAGGTCTGTTCTTATAGAATCCTCTGTAATGCGAATATTACGCCCAGCAACCTTAGCTGTAATAAACCAAACATCCATCTCCTCCCATCCAGCTTTAGCAGTAGCCGAAAACTCTTGAATCCAAGGTGCAATAACATCGGGATTGACCAAGATAGCATAATTGATTGACGACCCAGTGAGAAAATCAATTATATCATGAAAATCAACATTCAATTCCATTTTATCCAAGTTGGCTACCATATTGTGACGATTGCAAGTGGAACGAGCCATTGATGTATGATTGAGTAAGTAAGAGAGCGGCGAGGGTTATATTTATGAAAAGTGGGATGGTAGTTATAAGGAAAGAGAATAATTCAGTAGGGTTAACTATATATGGGTAAGATTAAAAAAATCGAATCCCAATAAAAGCGCAAACCGTTATTTTTAGCCCTTATTTCTTTCCAAGAAAATCAAAAATATTTTACCATACTTTTATTACCGTTGGAATAGTACCAGTACTTCCAACGTCAGCAAAGCAGTACTTTCATTATAGCCGTTGAATAGTACTTTCAGCATCCAAAACCCATTTGCCTATAAAAAGACTCCTCATACATACTTTTCTTCATCACAAAAACATATCAAAAGCTTAAAAAATTATCTTCATCTTTCAAAACCATAACTTCACCATGAGAAACTTTCCATTGGTTTACATCTCATTAGATGACTCAAGTGACACAGAGATTGAGTTTAACTTTGATACTGATTCTGATTCAGACTCAACGCCAGGATGGAGTGATTACTTTCCTCCAATTGCATCAAGCTCATACCAGAGAAACTCTAAGAGAAAGGCACCAACTGCTGCTCCAGCTACAACACTATGCAAAGAACTGCCAAGAGCCTTGAATCAAGCTTTAGAGACTGCTCTGAAGAACTTGAAGATTCCTGTGGAAGAGAAGCCTGCAAGACTAGAGAAACCTCCAATGCAAGTGCTTTTCCTACCTTGTCCAAAAATGCAAGCATCTTTTGATGAAAAGAGGAAGCAAGCTCAGAAGGCAAAACACAACTACCAGGGAAAAGGGAAAAAGCCTATGGAGTAGGTTATGTAGGTTGTAGGTTGATGTAGGTTTGCTTTATCATGTATCTCTGTTGATGTAATGACTATGGTCTTTGAAGATGAATGTACTGTCACTTTTAATGAATAAAAGTTCCTTTCTTTTGAATGATATATGTAGCCTCCCCTCAAAATATGAATGACTATTAATGCCTCCCCTCAAAAATAGCCTAAAAATTGATCATACCAATACTTACCACCAAATGCTTGAATCTTGAAACATCAAAGCCTTTTGTAAGTAAATCTGCTACATTATCATCTGTATGAATCTTGACAACATTAATCAATCTGTGCTCATAATAATCTCGAATAAAATGATGCCTAATCTGAATGTGTTTAGTCTTGGAATGATAAACTGGATTCTTCACAATACAAATAGTACTCTGATGCGTAGGGATTGCTTACGCACTTTGTTTTACCTCTCAAGGGATCTCAAGAGGCTTACAATCCCCACCAGGCAGTGTACCTGACCGATGTAGTATAGTGTAGTGGCAAGTACCGGGGGATTGATCGTTCTCTCACAGGGAATAGTGTTCGTTAGGTTAAAGACTACTAATATATATAGAGAGAGAGAGAGAGAGAGAGAGAGAGAGAGAATCTAGATCAAATAAGATCAAACTTAAAGTTTAAAAATAAGATCCAACTAAAATGTGACAAGTGACACTCTCATTAAAATAAAATTATATTTTTGTTAATTACAAATAAAATTGTTAAAGTTCCGATGATTTTCTTTTTAAAATTGACGAAACCAAGGTGATACACTTTGATTTTACATGTGATGTGTGTCAGTTAAGGTGATACACTTTTATTCGACATGTAATTTATAATTATGTATCACTAATCCAAACTCATGTATCAGTTGGTTATTAGTTGCCAAAATGTTAATTCGTATTATTATTTTAATTTTTTGTGTATTATTGCTAATATGGTTATTTAAAAATGTTTTTAGTTGTTATTTAGACTAGATCTTATTTTTAGAACTTTAAGTTTGATCTCACATTAACCCTCCCCTATATATATATTGAACAGAGATAGAATCAAGCCGATTCCCGAAATGTTCTACTTATAATTTACGTAAAAACAGTAAGTATATATATATATATATATATATATATATATATATATATATATATATATATATATATATATATATATATATATATATATATTCGGAATTTCATCTCTGATGATACTTTTTTAGTTAAAGATAGTAATGGGGACAGTTATTCTATATATTTTGATATTGAAAATCATATTTTTGGGATTGGCAATGATCATCCTTTTTGTAGTGAACTAGAAAAT
Organism: Artemisia annua; assembly: GCA_014162995.1. NCBI lineage: Eukaryota > Viridiplantae > Streptophyta > Magnoliopsida > Asterales > Asteraceae > Artemisia > Artemisia annua. The sequence goes on along the minus strand of LBNU01021662.1, from coordinate 29,859 downwards.
TCTTTTTATCGAAANATATATATATATATATATATATATATATATATAGGTATGAGAGTTACAAAACAAACTACACCTAATGAGAAATGTAAACAAAGCAATTAAACAAGCAAGATCCAACTAATCATTAATCTAAGCATATATCATAGCAAAGAAAATGAAAGAATAGCATACCTTATGGTCTTCAATAAAAATCTTCATTATCTCCAAGAAGATTTGTAGACTTCATAAAAGTCTACGATGAAAGAACTTCTAAACTTTCTTGAGGAGTGTTGATTTAGCTATTTGATACCCATTGCCTTTTCGGTCTAAAGTTGTTTGGTCCAAACATGTTTAACATTTGACTAGGATGCATGTACGGTGGTAATATTCCCCAAGGATTATAACTTGGTTGTTAATTCCACATTTGATGACTAGTGTTATGGTAGTTTTGTCTATTTTGATTTCTTCTTGGTTGAGGAGTTTTAGATCGAGGATGAGGATTATTTGGTTTTCTTGGTGGTGGAGTTTTAGATCTTAATTTGGGTTTAGAAGATTCGACTTTGGTTTTTAGAGATGGTTTATAAAAAGTTTTTACTTCTTCATCACTAGCAATAGGTATTTTTCTATCTTTTATGAGTATATATTTAGCTTTTGATTCTAAAGGTTTTAGTTTACTAGGTTCACTTTCAAACTTAACATTTTTAGTTTCACTAGTTGAAGCTTCGGTTGGGTTAAATCCTAAACCGGTTTTATCTCCGGATGCTCTTTGAACACTTATTATTTTCTTAAGTGAATGATTACTATTTTCAAATTTATCAAGTTTGCAAATTTCTTCCTTAAGTTTTTCATTTTCATTTTTGAGATTTTGACATGATTTGCATTCTTCAAAAATTTCTTTACCTTTTTCTAAATGGTGTATTTTAGTTTTTAATTCGAGTATTTCATTTTCTAGTTGGTTATTTATGTGTTTTAGTGATTTATTTTTAATCATTACTTTTTGACCTACTTTGCATAGCCTATTATATTCACTATCTAGGTCTTTTTAGTCTAATGATAAATTTACATCACTAAAGTATTCGGTTTCGGAATGTACCTCACTCGATGTCTTGGCCATAAGACATCTCTCCTCCTTTGTGTTTTCTTTCTCATCTTCATCGCTATCACTCCAAGCTCCTCCAACGAATGCCTTTTGATTTTGATCTCTTGACATCATTGGACATTTTCCTATGAGATGATTTGGATCACCACATTTGAAGCACTTCCTTTCACTCTTGCCATTTTTGTCATCTTTATTTCTTTGGGATGCTTTCTTTTCATCATGCGGTTGTCTAATGAATCTTCCTCGCCTTTTGAAGAATTTCTTGAAGTCTCTTACGGCCATGGCATATTTTTCGTCATCACTTTCGGAGGTTGAACTATCTTCGTCACTAAATTCCTTCCTAGCTTTCAAAGCAATAGACTTGCTTTGCTATCTTTTTCCTTTGACCATTTCGGAGTCCTTCTTTATTATCACTTCGTATACTTTCAAGTTGCCAATCAATTCGTCAAGTTGTAGAGTTGACAAATTCTTTGATTCCTCAATAGCCGTAACTTTAGCTCGCCTTTTTGGATGAAGAGCCTTAAGGAATTTCCTAACAAAATTCTTACTAGAAAAACTCTTATCAAGTGCTTTTAAACTTGTGATGATAGTGTTAAACCTAACAAAAGCATTATCAATTGATTCCTCTTCTGGAATCGTAAATTGCTCATATTGTTGCACAAGTAGATCTATTTTGTTGTCTTTGACTTGACTATTACCTTGGTGAGTTATTAGTAAAGAGTTCCAAATTTCTTTTGCGGTTTCACACATAAAGATCCTTTCGTATTCTTTACGTGGTAAAGCATTATAAATAACCATTTTTTCTTCATTATTTTTAGCAAGTTTTCTTTTTAAATCATCATTTTGTTTTTCAAAAGGCACTAGTTCATCTTTCTTTGTTTCGGGATTTTTTTGAATAGGTAAAAAGGCACCATTAGTAATAACATGCCAAAGATCTAGATCCTTTGATTTCACATAAGTTTCGAATCTATTTTTCCAATAAAGAAATCCATCACTTTCAAATAGTAGTGGTCTTTGCATAGATTGCCATTCTAAATATTTTTCAAATTCCATAGATCGTTTCAAGTTTTAAAATACAATATATTTTAAAAATCTTGTTTAACCAGGCTCTGATACCAATTGTGGAAAACTAGAAGGGGAGGGGGGTTGAATAGTTTTACGTCTTTTTAATTTATTATGAAAAACTTTGTTTACTTTTTAATGATTCGATCTTATGTGAATTCAATTCTTCGTCAATATGAGCAAATATATGTAAATGAAATTAACAATGCAAGTAAAGTAATGTAATGAAAGATAAGGATGGAAAGATCAAACCAAGACATGGAAGATTTATAGTGGTTCGGCTACGAAGCACCTCTTCGCCCTACTCCACTCCCCGAGTACCACACTCGAGAGTTTTCTTCACTATGTCAACAAACTCCCTTATGGCGGAGAAAACCTTACACACCTTGGCTTACACCGATTAACGACACTAAACTAAATGTCGAGTTCTAATCCTAGCTAGAACTAATCTCACAACTTCTTCACTACTTCACGATGTCTTCACAACTTCTTCACACCTTCTACATGACTTCTTCACACCTTCTTCACGACTTCTTCACACCTTCTACTCACCCCAATATCTTCACAACTATTCACAACTTCTACACTACTCCTTTACACCACAACTAGTTACTTACACTACAATCTACTTAAGCACACAAAAATTTACAAATTATCTAGCACTACTACAAGATGATATTAATTACACTACAATACTTCTTCTATAGATGTTGAAGGAGTATTCTTCTTTTGCACTTAAGTGGTTGAAGCTTTGGATCACTTGGAAACAAAAGCTTATGATTATATGATCAAAGGGTTTAAGAGAATAGGAAAGAAGATTTAGATCAGAAAGTTTGAGGTACAAAAGGTAAGGAAAAAATCTAAGGAATGTCCAGTATTTATATGCAAAGCTGGGAAGCTGAGGAGCGTGGCCGATCCCCTGAATTAAGGGGCCGGTCTTCTTAATAATTAAGGGGCCGCCTAGTTAATTAAGGGGGCCGCCCCTTATATCCGTTGCCCAGCTTTCTCTTTTTATGGGGAAGGTTTTTCTGGAACATTTTTGCCATTTTTGGTTGAAAATTTGAATTCATATATTTATAACGGATTTAATATATTTATTTAATACCAAAAATGATTTTCTAAAAGATATAAAATGTTTGTGTCATTTTATAAAAATCTAGTGATTAAGAAAATGTTCCTTTGATCATATAATACATTAGACACTTTGTTTATTCATACCTTAAGTGATTAAGTTGTGAAAATGAATATTTACGACTAAATACTTGTTTACGTCATAATCTTTGATTTGATTGAGTTTACATTTTGTGATTATCAAAACGTAGAGATATCGAAAAATATTAATAACGTTTTTAAGCATTATTTATATCAACACTTTTGCTTTCACAGTCATTCGACAACAACCCATCACGTCAACAACAACAATCTACAAAATCCGAACCTTAACACAACTCAAACATAAATGAAAAATCAAGAGATCTTAGTTCTTTATTTCGTGTTACTCAAAGATATATCAAGACCCCTCAAGGCCAAACAAACGAAAGAAAATCATCATCGATCAATTTTTTAAGCATAACTTCATTAATATCCGAAACAAATAGAAAAGGAATTATAAAAATTATCTTACTTTTTTTTAGAGCAAAGGGTGAATTATATTAATACTCAAAAACTTTACATCATAAGTCTACAAACTGATTTGGACATGCCCAAGATCAGATACAACAAAGAGCATACGTAAAATGCTTACATCTGATATATGATAATACACAAAACACTATATCAGCCACCACTGTTGTGACAAAAAATATTGATATCTGTCTCTTAGCTTCTCCCAGCAACAAGACACAGAAATTCACCCTAAATGCACTTCCCATCTAGCTACATTTCCATTCCTTTTCCTATTTAGAGCACTCAACCTGCCACCACAGTACTCAAAACAGTCAAAGGAATGGCATCACTAGGAACCATATCCCCTCCAAGTCAAGGGCTATATCAGACACTCTACATTTCCATCTCTTCAAAATGGCTTCAAATGTCTGGGAACACACACCTTGAGGGAGTAACCAACCTAACCTCCTGTGGGAGTGTAATGAGAAGACCATGAAGTGTCATCTTTCACCACTTTCAATTCAACTCATCTTACACCCCCCCCCTCCTAGATCAGCTACACATCATGATAGGAAACCTACTTTATGGATCATAATCAGGCCCAACTAGAACTAATCATGCTGTAGAAATCAATTTCTACACACCAATTGATCCTATAACAGATTAGTACAATTTAGCCTATAAATGAGCCAAGATACAAGGCCATCTACCAAGCTGATCTGAAGATTCTAAACCTTTTTATAGAATAAAAGGTAAGAATTCATGGTAAAAACCATCTCAGTTTGCAGGTATCAACAAATTCAACCCTGCTCAATACTCATACTTTGCCGAACACCCCTTAGGAACTTCATTAGACACAAACACAATGCAATGGGATGTTCCATTTATCAAGAATTCTTCTGACATTAGAAGAATTCTTCATTCTCAAACTCATAAGCTTCCATTTTAGGTCCTCTGTAATGATACTGATTAACAACTCCTCAGACCTTTGAGTACTCTAAAATAATCTTAGATTTCTTTCTCTCCAGATGTTATAGACACAGGCTGCAACTCCAATCTTCCCCAATACACTTGTAATTCTGTTATTACCCATATTACTAATCATAGATTGAATCAAATGTACCCAGTCATCGGGTGCATCTTGCATTTCCAACTCACACTTAATCTTCATCCAGATTTTATTGGTAAAAGAACACTGGAAGAAGAGATGATGTATAGAATCACAACAACTAGAGCAGAAAGGACATAAAAGATTACCATTTTTGCTCCATTTACTCATCCTCTCTTGAGTTTGTAATCTGTCATGAAGTGCCAGCCACATAATAAATGAATGTTTAGGTGTGCATTGAGAGAACCATATAAGCTTGTGCCATTTAACAATAGGATATTCAGTCTTCATACATTTCCACACATCTTTGACACTGAATTTATTGTTCTTCCATTTCTTATCCATCCACATAACAGAATCCTTATTGCTACTCAGAGTTGGTACAGTAATGGAGTATAAGATAGGAAACTTACTTCTCCATTCAGCAGGCCACATCCACTCTCCATCTTGAATCATATCAGCTATTGTAGCAAGATTGTCAAGCCTAGCATCATAAATGTCCCTTCTTGAAATAAACTTTGCTAAGGGTTCATTATTATGCCATGGATCATACCACATAGATGTTGACTTACCATCCCCAACAATATACTTCACAAAAGGTTTCATTCTGTCTCTAAGCTCAATTATAATTTTTCAACACCAACTATCACTTTTATCAGTACTTTCTTTTTCTTGATTACTCTTGGTGTCTATGATGATTCGATGAGTTTGGTTGTTTTGATTTTTGATTAAAGATGTAAGATGATGATTGAGATGATTTCGGTTATGATAGATATAGAAGATGAGATGGTGATTTGGATTAAAGATGATGATAATATATATGAGACCAGTTTGATGAGTCGGGAGAGATGGGTGTGAGATGTTTTAGGGTTACGCAAACGATATCAAGTGATTAGGATATCACTTTTAATATCTGAATATGGAGTGTGAGTAATCAGGTTGTGTCATATGGATTGGGTTATCCAAGTAATAGGCTTATATGAATTATCATACGAAGAGGATTTTTTGGGCTGAATTGCTATAACACATGAAAATTGGACTGAGCTTGCAATGATTTATGATCCAAAATAAATAACACAAAGGCTGGAAATTTAATATCCTATGTATTTTAAGTGTGATAGTAAGTGAAATACTTGGTATAATTTCGGATTTATTCAGGTTTTGAAATACGGTTATTTTTTCTTGATTTAAATTTTTGGGTTAGTTGGATATAACTACCTTGAACAATATTATTCGATTATATATTTTTTCCACCGTGATAATATTATCGGTTACTGCTTTTATATTGTCTTCGCAACAAGTGTGTAACTTGCTATTTTTATATGGTATGATATAACATTTTTTTAAAGTTATTTCAAATTAAACATCTCGCTATACGTAAATTAATGTCACGAAAAACTCATTATCGATAAGTAATTGATCAATGAAAATTTTAGTGTCAGGGTACCCGCCACCGCAACGCGCAAGTACCCTTTTAGTTTAGTAATAATGGCTGGACTTAAACTAGTTTAATTGTGTATTAAACTTGGTTTTAATACTTGTAACACCTTTGGCGCTATACGACCATTACCATAAATCAAGTTGATGTATACCACACCAAATAGAAAATATATTTTCCAGCTTCTTTCGACCACCAAAGATACACTTACTCCTAGCTTTCTCGAAGAATATACGTAAGTACTCCGATGAAAATTTCTGGCATAGGTCACATCCGACGGTACAACATATTGTTTATGGTTGTACCTTAGGAAATGGATGGCGAATAGATGACGAATTCCTTTTAAGGGAAGCGTATCAAACATGTACCTCGATCACGTTATTTTATATGGTTTCATCTAATTTTCTGTCCCATGATTGTATTGTGTTTATGTTCATACTTCTGTTTATAGATTTATGGTGTTATTGCATTGTATCATAGTGATTACAGGTAGCTTATTCTCTACGGATAGTGTTAAAACTAAGAACTTTAGGGGTAACAATTGTAGTTCCAATCTCTAGCAAAAGAGAAATATCAAGACACAAGAAATTTATGATTATCTTTAAGCGAAGTGATCCTTAAATATAAGCAATTTAATCTTTACAAACATGCAAATGTGTTTTATTACTTCTATTTAAAAGATATATAATGAATTATTTTATGTCACTAATCCACAGATTATTTTGTATCAGGCTTTATTTATTGTCGTTCTTTAATGTTAAACTTCTTGAATTCTTATTAAATATATATATATATATATATATATATATATATATATATATATATATATATATATATATATATATATATATATATACGAGGATTTATGTTTCGGACTTTTGGCCCTTCAAACGAAAATGTTCAAGTTTCGCCAACGGAGTTTAAGTGTTAAAGGCTTGGTCGATTTGTGAATAGAAGGTCTCTCAAATTTCACGTGAACTAATATTAGTTATTTGCGTTTGTCTTGGACAATCATTAGCCTTATTAGGGAAATAACGTAAATTATTCACATTCCATTATACAAAACACTAGAACTGCAAGTAACATAGCATAATGACATGCAAAACAACATTTGTTCATGTTTTACTTGTACCAAAAAGTAGAAACTAACTTCTGTTTAGAAATTAGAACACTAATCATAAAATGAAAATGACTAATCAAATAAATGTACTACTACTACTACTTTACCACAAAATGAGTTGCTTGTAGATCCATTAATGCACACTTATTTGTTACCATTTTAAGGTCAGAAACTTCATCTCAAGGACAATTTCATTCAATTAACTTGGTGACAAAAACTATGCATTCATTTAACACACTTCAAACCACTGATATAATCTTGATCATTGTCCAGGTTTTCTGATACGTGACACCTTTGTACCAGCTCACAAATTTGAGTCCTCAGATGATTCTGCAAATTCTTCCTTGTACATCTCCTCGATCATCGGTTTCCATAGTCGCACTCGAGCATTTATGAACCAATTCGATACCTATATGACCACTCAACAACATTAGAACAAGGCTTATAAGACACCCAATACTATTTATGTACCAAGTCTCATAAATGTTATGAGTTTTCTTGGTAGAAAATAATTACCTGGTTCTTTGATAGTCCTGTTTGTGATGCCAACATTAGTTTTTCATTGTCATTCGGGTACCTGTCACCATAAATAGGATAATTCGAATTTATTACAATTTAGAATGCAGAGAGTTAAATGCGTCGATATGCATGAAGGATAAAAGTTCAAAACTGATTTAAGTCTAGATCACATACACATGTGTTTATTACTTCATTTCAACTCACTATCTAAATAGGATTTACATAAACATTATGAGTAACCGAAAAACGTTTNAAAAAAAAAAAAAAAAAAAAAAAACAGTTTCACAAAAACGTACAATAGAAAAACACTGTTTGCCAAAAACATTTACTCCGTTTATGTTTGCCTTACGTTATAATGCACGGGGTATAGTACCCTATTATCTATGTTTCATGCATAAATCTTTCCAAAACATTTTATTCAATAACAAAGATATATGAAATCAATAATATACTTTCATAATCATCTATGACACACTGATTATTTTGCAAATAACAAAAAGAATCTACACAAATAGTGTTTCAGGCAAACACACTCTGACTTCTTCTAGCTCATTATTCAACAGGAGCCACCCATTTTGTCATCTCTAGGTAAAAAAATAGTTGTTAATACATATAGAAATAGTCAAATGTGTCCCGCACTGCATGTATTGTTAATGCATGAAACCTTTGAAACCATTTTAATTTAATAAGTTATATTATTATTGCAAATATACAATTACTGTAATTATATTCCATGCACTAACTATTTGCCAATTTTGCTACATCGAAGTATAATATTAAAAGTTGTACTTACGGATGGAGGAAGTGCTCGAAAAGCCAGGACCGTAGGATCATCACAGAAGTCTCGGGCAAACCCCGGATGGGTCTCCAAGTTTGTCTCGGGCTAGCATTAATCATTCCAAGTTGTTGAAGAGCAATCCGGTTGTTTCTATTAGCTTCTTTATCAAACAAGCTAAGTTGCGAAAAACCCGTATTGATTTTTGGAAAATCTTGCAAGATTTTCTTGCGTACTGCATAAATTCGGGCCAAAATAGCATCTTTTAAGCTCGAAAAGTGTCCTGACATTGCATTTAGTGCTAATGCAGTGTATGATTTCCCTGATCCCAAACCTGAATTCATCTCAAAAGAAGATACCACTTGTTCTAGTTGCTGATAGTATTGATCATATCTTCTTTCGACCTGAAAAATAAATACACAAACCATATAATTAGTTATCACAAGCCAGTTTGCAAAGTGGGGGCCGGAACTAAGAACTAAAAGTCTAGAGTGCACAATCTTTTCGAATGGTAGTACAAGGCTTTTAAATTTAGAATTGAGTATGCATTCTTAATGGACTAACAAAACCATAAACAGTATATATACTAGCTCAGGCTTTTTTTTAACAAAAATTAAATACGACGATGCACAAAACGTACTATGACTCCCCGGGTCCCGGACCCCCTAGCTAGTTATGCAGNAAAACAGTTTCACAAAAACGTACAATAGAAAAACACTGTTTGCCAAAAACATTTACTCCGTTTATGTTTGCCTTACGTTATAATGCACGGGGTATAGTACCCTATTATCTATGTTTCATGCATAAATCTTTCCAAAACATTTTATTCAATAACAAAGATATATGAAATCAATAATATACTTTCATAATCATCTATGACACACTGATTATTTTGCAAATAACAAAAAGAATCTACACAAATAGTGTTTCAGGCAAACACACTCTGACTTCTTCTAGCTCATTATTCAACAGGAGCCACCCATTTTGTCATCTCTAGGTAAAAAAATAGTTGTTAATACATATAGAAATAGTCAAATGTGTCCCGCACTGCATGTATTGTTAATGCATGAAACCTTTGAAACCATTTTAATTTAATAAGTTATATTATTATTGCAAATATACAATTACTGTAATTATATTCCATGCACTAACTATTTGCCAATTTTGCTACATCGAAGTATAATATTAAAAGTTGTACTTACGGATGGAGGAAGTGCTCGAAAAGCCAGGACCGTAGGATCATCACAGAAGTCTCGGGCAAACCCCGGATGGGTCTCCAAGTTTGTCTCGGGCTAGCATTAATCATTCCAAGTTGTTGAAGAGCAATCCGGTTGTTTCTATTAGCTTCTTTATCAAACAAGCTAAGTTGCGAAAAACCCGTATTGATTTTTGGAAAATCTTGCAAGATTTTCTTGCGTACTGCATAAATTCGGGCCAAAATAGCATCTTTTAAGCTCGAAAAGTGTCCTGACATTGCATTTAGTGCTAATGCAGTGTATGATTTCCCTGATCCCAAACCTGAATTCATCTCAAAAGAAGATACCACTTGTTCTAGTTGCTGATAGTATTGATCATATCTTCTTTCGACCTGAAAAATAAATACACAAACCATATAATTAGTTATCACAAGCCAGTTTGCAAAGTGGGGGCCGGAACTAAGAACTAAAAGTCTAGAGTGCACAATCTTTTCGAATGGTAGTACAAGGCTTTTAAATTTAGAATTGAGTATGCATTCTTAATGGACTAACAAAACCATAAACAGTATATATACTAGCTCAGGCTTTTTTTTAACAAAAATTAAATACGACGATGCACAAAACGTACTATGACTCCCCGGGTCCCGGACCCCCTAGCTAGTTATGCAGCATTTTGCAATTACTTTTGAAATAGATTATACTACATACAATATTCAAACAAGCAACCCAAAACTGATGAACTTTACTCTATGATAAAATATTAACATGATCATTTAGGGTTTGGAAACATAATACTAAAGAAATCTATTTCAAAATGCAACAATAAGATGTGGTTCTTTTTTTAGTACCTCTTCTAATAAAGAAATGAGTTTGGCCAATGTAGCATGCAGTTCTTGTGTATCCAAAGACAACCCATTACTAGACAATTCTGCTTTCAAGTCAGAACACAATCCTAGTGATCCGTATTGACCCGAGCCAAGATAATTTACGAGCATACAGCTTGTTACTTGAGTCAAGCTCCTTGCCACCAACACTAACCATTTCTTCAAGTAAAGTTTGAGTTGGTTTCAAGTATCTTGAACTACCTATAAATGACTCATTTCCATAGTATGTGGAGCAAGTTTGGTTAAGTGAAGATGGTGGAAATAGTAAACTAGACCCTAAAGATAGTGAAAGCTTTTGGTTATGGTTATGGTTGTTGTGATGTTGGTTAAGTGATGGTTGGTCAGTTATATGTTGAGGTTGAAGAAGGTCAACTGAGCTTGAGATTCTGTCACCAAGAGATTGGTTAGATGGAAGTACATTGAGTGATTGAGGTGGATATGAACCACCAAGGTTTCTTAAGTCAACTCCATATGGGTCATAAGGTTGACTTTCATAGTGGGTTGTGTTTGAAACTAGGAATTGATGAATGTTGTTGTTTGGGTTTGATGAAGAATCTGGTGACACCATGATCAAGAAACAGTGTTCAAAATTGAGGAATAAGGTGAGTTTAGTTATAAGTTATTACCAAGTGTTGAAGATGTTTTTGACATGGGGTTTTGAAAATTTCTAGTCAAAGTTGTCACCAAATATCTCCCATAAGTGAAAGAAACTAGAGAAGTAATGTGGAAGAAATAAAAGAAGAAGGGTGTGATAATATGGTAGGAGTATATGAAAATGAGACTTGCATCAGTTTGGTAATTCGTTGAAAGCAAGCAACTTTGGAAAAGATTATATAAATGGCAAGGGAAAACTTACACACTTGGTTAAAGAAGGGCATCTCAATTCAAATTGTGATCCTTCGACCAAAACCCTATTTTCATAACTAGGCGAGTATCCACACATAAAAACAGGATTTATAGCATCAAATAATTGTAGTTACAATATATTTATTAAGTATTTCGTGTAACGTTTATGTATACAATGAAAAATTATCAAAATATAACGTTTATGAAAACACACAGTTAGAGACTTAAAAAGAAAGAATATTTAAAAGACCAGAATCTGAATACTATATATAATTTTTTTTGGTGCAAAAGGTGAACATATCTTATTAAAACACAAATGATCATATACAATATTGATAACAGAAGATTAGACATGCCTAATCTCTGTTTTGATACAACATAGTAATACAATTTTAACTGCATACTAACTCTATTCATCAGATGACATTCTAATCATAGAGTCTTACCAGTAGTCAGGCTAAACTATCCCAGTTTTGTAACAAGCCTGCAACTTTCCATTCACCTTTTAAAGCACCAAATAACCATCTAGTTACATTTCCCTCACATCTCCCCATCTATGCCATTCAACCTGCCACCACAATAGCAAAGATAGGAAAGATGGAAGGCATCACTAGGAACCCATGACCTCTCCACACAAGGGCTATACCAAACTGAGCTACATTTCCATTTACTACAATGGCATCACTCAGATGGGAACACACACCTTGGGTGAGTACCAACCTATCCTCCTGTGAACAGTGCATAGCATGGACCAAGTATGTTCATCTTTCACTCCTCACTATTCCATGCTCCACACACTGCTCCTCCTTATCTCACATACCCTTCCAAGTAGGAAACCTACTTTATGGAATTCAAACTGCTTCAAAACAGACAATGCACATTTAATCAACACTTCCTCCCTAGGCCAAATGTTAATCAACAAATGCACTATCTGGATGTTACAGTTTAGACTCCAAATTACAAGGCCATCTAATATTGTGAGACAAAACAATCTTTTATTCCTGCAAAGAGGCTGCAGAAATAAAGATAATGGTTTGAACCATACTTGCAGACTTTAAAATCATTGTTCTGCACACATTATATTTGACCAATCCAGCAGGAAACTACATTTAGAGCAAATCTTAATATATTAGCCCAAAAGCATCACCAAAGCATAGACTCCCCTCATACTTAGTTAAGCCAATAGACTGCAACAATTAATCATGCTCTAGGTACTAGCCATCTGCTATACCACCTTGATCCAAACACAAATACTATATATAATATCTAATTAGATTAATTTCCTATATCAACTTAACTACATTTAGAGAATACTATATATAATATCTTGAATACTATATATAATATCTAATTAGATTAATTTCCTATATCAACTTAACTAGTTATAAGTCCCGTGCACGCACGAGGTTTACACATAAATCAAATTTATTTTAAAATTTTAGTTTAGTATATGGACACATAAGAATTTACCCGCGAAAATTGTGATATAAGTATCTATCAATAT
>LBNU01021662.1:4031-16336 GCA_014162995.1 Artemisia annua | reverse complement strand
TTTAAATTTTAATGGATGGAAGATTTATTGTTTATCTGACATAGATGTTGAAGTTCAGGTTGATGTTGTTGTTTAAGTTTAACTATTGATATCATGTTGTACAAAATGTGCGAGTTTAGTAGTACATAATGAGCGTTAATGAAGTTAAAATATACTCCGTAAAGTTTTTTACAAATGTTTTTCCAGATATCTGTATATAAATTTTAAATAATAATTATATGAGTCGTTATTATAAGTACAATCGAGTATATTTATTTTCATATCACAGTAACTCATGCATACCATTTGATATTTATATTACCGTTAATAATAATTTTTTCGTATTTAATATTCAAACCCGCGTACGCATAAATTATATATTTAAATAGAATAAAATGAGTCCTTATTTAACGTACATAGTAAAAAAATATTTTACTAGATGAAACAAAATTTTGTAATTTTAATGGATGAAAGTCTCAAACTAATACTAATACTCATGTAATTGTAAATAAAGTCTATATTATAATCTCTAAGGGTATAAAGTATAGGGGTTTATTTGTTTATTATCTAAAGTTATTTAAAAACATGGAGAGTTACAATTTATACTTAACTCTATATAATATATTTAAAATTCAACCACTAAAGTTTTATTAATTATCTCATATTTTTTTAAGTTTTTGTTTTCATAAATTTGACACCTATATTTTTATGTGTTTTTTTCTCAACCAAATTCTCCACCAGATTTATTAAAGTTTGATAAAATCAATTCAATTTTAATATTTTATTGGCTAATCATATTGCTTGATTTCGCCTATTTTTCAAAATTGAGCTCTCCTATTGGTCTAATTTTTTTCCTATAAGATTGTTTTGTCAAAAAAAACTCCGAAATGATGTAATTCCTTTATTATATAAAAGATTTCATTATTTATTTCATGTATACCCAAAATGCAAATATTAAATGCATAATACACAATATTTTTTAATACATCTTCCAGTATATATGAAATTTTCAACTAAAGTCGAGGAGATATGAAATTGCCTCTATCTAATTAATCGTGAATGGTAGTAGTATTAAACAATTTTTTTAAACATAAATCATTGATTTTTCAATGGGTAAATAAACAAAAATCCAAAATTTAAAACTTAAAGGGTATTTTGAGTATACGACATTACTTATTTTTAAGCTTTTTAAGTTTTAAATATTTATTTTTCTCTTTATAAGTAGTTAGGATAAGAGCAACTAAAATAGTAGTTTTGATACGTAACTTAAATTAAATACTTACTTAGTTTGTCTTAAAATAAATATTCATTTTTATATTTAAAAAATCAAAATGATTTTAGAATGTCAAGATAAAAATAGGTGCACATGTGTGATTATCCAACTTTTTTCATTTAATTCGAGAAGGAGTAAAAAAGCTGTAGATATGTAACATGATTATCCAAAAATTATCCATTTTTTTTTAATATTTTAACTAGTCCTTTTGGTGAGAAAAACAAATACTATGGCATGCTCCTGGCTATTATATTTTTTTTTTTATAGTTTTCTTTTTCTGCAACAAAATAAAACTAGAGTCAGGATTAAAAAGAAATTACTTTGCTGTGTACTATGATGTACACTAGTTTGCAAACATTGGTTAAAATTTTGCTAGATATATCTAAAGAAAATGAACAAAGATTCTCTCTCTTTCTTTTTCTGTTTGTGTTTCTCTCTCCAAAAACGTGCATGTGTATGTATATGTGTATGTGAATAGCAGCTGAAATCTTGAAATGTTGGAATNAAAAAAGACCAAGTTAATTTACAAAGATCTAAAAGATATGTGAATCATCTCCAAAATGTTGCAAAAGAGAATTTACATACCGCTACCAACAATCAAAGATCTAAAAGATGTGTGAATCATCTTCAAATGTACATACTAAATGTGATTTTGGCCGGTTTATATAGGCATGAATTAGGTTAAATCATTAATTATTCTTGCAACCTTTCGCAACCCTTGCACTTCATCTAACCGACTTTTAATTCTATACTAAATGCCATGTGATCAATTCGGGCAACCCTTGCACTTCATCTCCTTTCATGATTGTATAGTTATTATGAGGTTGCACTGAATTCCGTGCATTAGCTATCTTGTACTACTAAACGACTCCAACTTGTTTCTAACTCTAAAAACTCTATCATCATAACTCCACATTAAATTTAGGGACTGAATCTTATAGTATTATAGATTTTCAACTAAAGTCGAGGAGATATGAAATTGCCTCTATCTAATTAATCGTGAATGGTAGTAGTATTAAACAATTTTTTTAAACATAAATCATTGATTTTTCAATGGGTAAATAAACAAAAATCCAAAATTTAAAACTTAAAGGGTATTTTGAGTATACGACATTACTCATTTTTAAGCTTTTTAAGTTTTAAATATTTATTTTTCTCTTTATAAGTAGTTAGAATAAGAGCAACTAAAATAGTAGTTTTGATACGTAACTTAAATTAAATACTTACTTAGTTTGTCTTAAAATAAATATTCATTTTTATATTTAAAAAATCAAAATGATTTTAGAATGTCAAGATAAAAATAGGTGCACATGTGTGATTATCCAACTTTTTTCATTTAATTAGAGAAGGAGTAAAAAAGCTGTAGATATGTAACATGATTATCCAAAAATTATCCATTTTTTTTTAATATTTTAACTAGTCCTTTTGGTGAGAAAAACAAATACTATGGCATGCTCCTGGCTATTATATATATTTTTTTTTTATAGTTTTCTTTTTCTGCAACAAAATAAAACTAGAGTCAGGATTAAAAAGAAATTACTTTGCTGTGTACTATGATGTACACTAGTTTGCAAACATTGGTTAAAATTTTGCTAGATATATCTAAAGAAAATGAACAAAGATTCTCTCTCTTTCTTTTTCTGTTTGTGTTTCTCTCTCCAAAAACGTGCATGTGTATGTATATGTGTATGTGAATAGCAGCTGAAATCTTGAAATGTTGGAATTAGTGTACAGGGTGTGGGAACGGGGAAAGCCAAAAGACATCATTTTCCTTGAAGGAAACCACACCTTGGGTTAAGGGAAAAGAAGGGGACCACCTAAAAATTATATGTTGCGGCATTTGAGTCCCGTTTGTAAAAAGGAAAGAGAGAAGAGAGAGACAAGTGAGAGAAAACATATTTTATTGTATTGTGAGTGTGTATTTGTGTTTTAGGGGTATTTTTAAATGATAAAAAATATAAAAAAATTAATATAAGAGATAGAAGGTGTTGCAATGGTTGAGGGAAAGTTAAGGGAAAATATTTTGGAGAGAGAAAAAGCTGATGTGTAACTGAGTTGGCACTGATGTGGCAAGAGAAAAGAGGCAACCACACCCTCCACCCTTATAGACCTCTGCAAGATCTATACAAAGCAACAAAACCTACAAAAATCAGCTATAATTCAAGTAAAATTTTAGTAAAAGGACATGAACTGAATTGAGCAAAATGGTCCCCTCTCCTTTCCCTGACTACAAAACAACAACAAAGGCATCAGCAGCTTTTATAATTTGCCTGCTGCCTTACTACATACAAACTTCTTTGGGGCACTAAAAAAAGTTTATTCATAAAATCAAATTTTACAAAGGGGGCTATCTTTTGTACCTCTTTTATGTTTTGAAATTGTTTGTATCTATGTTGTTACACTCATGGAGAATACTGGGCCCTCTTTTAAAGAAAAAAGAGTCGTGTAGGTGTGTGCATGTGTATAGAGCTCAAAACCAAAGTTTGTTAGTAGATTGAATATATGAGTGTATGTCATAATGGTAGAGAATTAAAATAAAATAGACCCTTAACACGAAAGTTTCACATATATGTATTCGTAAAGACACTTGAGATTTTGCGAAAATTGTTCTTGACAGCGTGCTAGCGCCCTAAAAAGGATTCTCCTAAAAAACAATGGACATGTACGATTGTCAACGTTGCATTTGCTTAACATGTGCACTCGTGCTCCCCGATCCTTGCAAAGACAAGTTCCGAATAATCAACTCTGTTGTCATCAATAATTTTTGAGAAAAAACCGAAAATTGGAAGAAGTTGTTTATGTGTGACGAAATTGATTGATGTGTTGAGATGATTGTTTAAACTTTTGTTCTTTTTGGCTTCTACCATTTGTCAAATACTGATTTCATATACTATTATGTTTGATAAGATCTCTTTGGCCCACTAGTTGATTAAAGTGTCTGCACGATCTTGATATTCCCAGTTAAATTCCATTTGGAAACCAAACTTTACCCCTACCCTACAACCCCTTTCAACAATCCTACCCTCTTAGACACTGAAAAATGACCCTCAATGGAGTCTGAATCTTTGGTCCGACACACTTGTGATTGTGAATACTTGCATGCAGACTATAACTAGAATCAAAATGTTTTTGACTGTTTTTGAAATGATTATTGTGATCCAAAGAATCAGTGTTAGAAAAAAACTATAAAATATTATACTAGGGTTAATGTTAGACATGTTTAGAAATTAGTTTAGTTACATCAACTCTTTGGAATTTTCTTATTCTTTGTTATAAAATCCTTTGGGTGGTGGTTTATTAAAAAAAGCTTAAAGTGAGATATCTTAGGTATCCAAGTTAGGTCCTAGGTTCAGGTGTTGTATGCCTTGACTAAGGAATGCGAGATTTTCATCATTCATGATAAACGCGAGTCGTTGTTGGAAGCCTTTGAGTGAGACATCTTTATTATTTTGAGACTAAAATCAAGTATCATACACTTTTCTAGCATTTTGATAATACAAAATTTAGCCGTAATACTTGTCTTCAATAATCGACTCATTGGAGACGCTCATTTTAATAGAATGGAAGACTTCACGAGATGAAAATCTGCTAAGATGGAACACCTTTAATCTCACGGTGAGAGGGGTTCTCACCGTCAACCTCGGGTGTGAAAGTAAGTATATGTTTTGAGAATTGAAACTTGAAAGTTGAGAAAATGGAGTATTAGTATGTTTTGAGGATCAACCTTAGGTGTGAGAGTAACTAAAGCTTTTGAAACATGTCACTCGTTTTAAGGACTTACTCCTAAAAGTCTCTCATCACGGTATCAATCTTTGGCACCAATTGCAAATCATTTACGATCATGTCAACTATCTGATTAAGCGAGCTATCGACCATGCAGCTGCTAGTAAGCTTACCGATTAGAATGCCGAAGAATTATGGGCCATTATAGGGGACTTAGCTCTCTATGACAATGAAAGCTGGAGTGACTCACGAGAATTCGCAGGTAAGCCGGCCAAAGAAATCTCTAACGTTTCTAGCGTTTTCGACCGTAGGCTTGTTGATCTTGAAGATCAAGTGAGGTACTTGATGAGATCCCACAATGCTCTTAAATCTTCTGTTCAAGTGAACAAAATCTCTTCTTCATGTGAAATATGTAGTGGTCCTTATGACACACGTGATTGAATGGAAAATCCCGAGAAACTTTTTGTTGATTATGCATCCTCGTGTACTAATGAAGTAGGAGGTAAGTGGTTCATTTTCAGACCCGAGCCAAACAATATTGGTGATTCATACAATGCATCTTCGAAAGATCACCAAAACCTTAGGTGAAAACAAAATCAAAATAAGTCTCAAAATAACTTTTCCAATCCATTTAATTATTTCCTAAAAAATGGTTCGTCATCAAATCGTACTGATTCGTGCAGAATGTACGTATCAAATAAATACAAAGTAAACGTGAGTGGAATTTACCAATCAACCTTTAGGAAAAGGAAGACTTGTAAAAACTCGTGAATACGATATATATATATATATATATATATATATAAGATACCGGGCAAGTGATTACCCGGGTCGTGTCCCAACGAGGTGTGAATGGACAATGATGTGAAAGGTTCGAGATTAAAATGCTTGTAATGATGATTTGAGAGCTTATTTGGTGTTGTAGAACAATAACGTAAGCAAATAAACTAAAAACGCGCGTTTTGGTTAAAAATAACGTCAACGCGCAAAATAAAAAGTGAATTCTAAGCACGGAAGGTCCTACGGGCATGCAGATAATTTTAACACGCACAAAATGACAAAAGAAAATTTTAGAAAAAAGAAAATTAAAAATTTAATTAAAATTCTATTTATTATGAATTAAAAACTCTTTAACACTAATTAAATCCTAATAAATACTAAACACTTTAAATAAATCTGAGATAATTTTGGTAATTAAATTAGACTGAAACTAACCTAAGAAAAATACTAGATTAGAAAAAGCTACCACAGATAAGCTGTAATAAGCTCAAACAGTCAAATAAGCTAATAAGGCATAAAGGGGCAAACTACTATAAAAGAATTAATGAAGCAAAGCAATTGAGAAAAGACCCTAGGGCACTGATGGTTAACGTGTGGTGTTTGTGTTTGTTTGAGCCAAGAGGTCTCAGGTTCGACCCTGACCTCTTGCTTTTTGATCTTTATTATTATTTTTTTTTCAACTTTTCTTTTTTTGCAAATCCTTTCAACACCAAACATAAACAACTTTTGTGAAGCAACTTTTTCTAAAAAACTTTAAACAAGCTTATGGCAAGCTTAAAATCTCAACAGATTAAGGATTGAAGCTAAGTGAAATTTATGAAACAAGTGGCTATCGCAAAAGGTCACACAAGCCACCACCAAGACAACCACAGGCTTAAGCACTCTCAAACAAGTCTAAAGCAATAATTAAACAAGAGAAACGCAGAAACCATAAACCAAACAAACTCAGTTACTGAGTTGCAGCAGAAACAGGTAAGCAAGGGGGTGGGGCAAATTGCAGGCATGATAAGCTATTACTAAGCTTATTTCAAGGAGACTAATGGGAAGCATGCAAAAGGCATTAAAGGAAATCCTAAAAAAAAAAACACTATAGTGACAACAATAAGCAGTTACAATCAACTAATAAGCACTAACAATCTAAACATACCCCAGGCTGCAATATGGTAGAACAGGCTACATGGGCAAGTTTGAGGCCCTAATAAGCTATTTGAGGGCTGTTGGGACTCTTTAACTGATGCAACAGTGACTCCAATGGGTCAAATGGTGATTATGCAGATGCAATTTAAAGCCACTAATTA
This sequence comes from Artemisia annua, assembly GCA_014162995.1. Lineage (NCBI taxonomy): Eukaryota > Viridiplantae > Streptophyta > Magnoliopsida > Asterales > Asteraceae > Artemisia > Artemisia annua. Next base: position 9,283 of record LBNU01021662.1, on the reverse strand, counting down.
AGCTACAAAGAGCAAGACAAACTGAGATACACAAGGTCTAAACTATGAACTATAAGCAAACCTAAAGTTAAGTCCTAAATTCTACTTAACCTATCCTAAAATTAGATTAAAAAGGGGTCAGGTAGGCTGATAGGGCTGCTGATGCAGTCTTGGGTCAAAAGGGGTTTAATGACCTACAAACTATAACCACCAGGCAACATTAACAAGCACTATCCTAATGAGAAAATATGAAGCAATAGATACAATAAAGGAGGCTTAAACAAGATTTACCTAAATGACTTACATAAAACAGTTTTAACTAATTATTTTTGGATAACAAACTAAAATACCTTAAAACTCTTTGAAATAGATGGATTTAACTTAAATTATACTATCAGTAGTAAAGTAAATCTAATCTAAATTGGAAAATGGACAAAAACAATTTTTTATGCAAGAACAAGGGTTATGCCAAACACCCTCTAAAGTGGTGACTGATGTGGTTTTCAACTGTAAAGCAAATTTGAAGCTAAAACTTGGATTTTAAAGGTTAAATTAAACTATAACTCAACTGAATAAGCAAGAACAAAACAGTAAATAAGTAGTTTGAGATAAGCAGTTACATGAATTTAAAATACTAATTGAACCTTTAAGACAGTAAAATTAAGAAAAAAACTTGAATTGATTTAAAATAAAGAGTACATAAAACTTAAAGGAAACTTAAACAACTAAAATTTTAAAACAAAAACCCTACTTGGCTACTAAAACCTACTGCCTTTGAAAGGCTTACAATTAGTTCTATTTATAATATAAATTAGGGTTCTCCTCATCTTGTGCCTCTTTTCCAGTGTTGTGCTTCTTGTTTGCAAATCCCAGCCATTGGATTATGTTTAGCTTCATCTCATCCCTTAAATCCATTTTCGCGCCCAAAGTTAGACATGGATTGCCAGCGTGGATTGGTGACCTGGAGTGGATACATGTGAAGGGGGGGGGGTGGTATCTCGTGAAGGAGGTGAAGCTTCTGAGGAGATGTGGAGTGTTGCAGGCGAAAGGGAGGAGGGGTATTTTTGTTTGGCGGTTAAAAGGATGGAGGGGGTAGGAGATGAGTACTATTGATGGTGTTTGACTGGGAATAAAAAAAACGGGGGGAAGGGTTTTTTTTATTAGTGGACGGGCTTGGGTTAGGTTATGGGCCGGTTAAAGGGTGGTTTGTGTTGGGCTGATGGAAGTGTTTTGGGCCTGGGAGGTTTAAGGGTTAAATTGGGCTTGGGGTGTGTTTATTATTAGATTGGATTTGGTTTTATTAATCACAATGGTGTGGTTTGTAGTAAGTAAAAGCCCAAGGACCAAATTTGTAGTTTCTGATTTTTCAGGGACTGAACCTGCCAAACTTTGTAAACTTTGTTCCAGGGACTCAGAATGTCATTTTATGATTCTTGGAGGATGATTGTTGACTTTTTCTTCATAAAAACTCTCCAGGGACCATTTCTGACATTTTCTGAAAGTTGAGGGACTGATTTTGTCATTTCTGCATATTTGCTCCGTTTTTCGTCTGTTTTCAATCCTTTGTACCTGAAACATGCAAAAACACACTCCAAGGATATTTGTGACATTATATGATCGTTTTTAAGTGTTTTTGGTTATTTTGACTCGGAAAATGGAAGAAAAGATATGTGTAAAATGAGACATATCAAATACCCCACACTTAGCAATTGCTAGTCCCTAGCAATCCGATCATGTGAAGTAACGAAAAGAACAACCCGTTTTTGAAAATTTAATGGATTTGATGTCTCTTTACCAGATAGCCATTACTTCTGGAGTAGCCAATGTTTCAGTATGATACTTTGGTACATTGATAACCAAATGATTTTTAGCAAACCATCAGCTATTAACGGGTTTGATTTGTCTTTACCAAAAGCCGTTTGCTTTTGGACTAGCCAACTCTAAAATTATCATCTTGGTGAGTTGATTACCAATTATGGTTTTCCACTGCCTTTACCACAAGCCATAACCTTGTGGGCTAGCCAACTCTTCACTATCAAAGATATGGTGAGTTGAACACCATACAATTTTTGGCAATTGTCAGCCATAAACGGATTTGAGATATCTTTACCTAGAGCCGTTTGCTCTTGGATTAGCCAGTCCTTATGTAGGTTAGACATGGTGGACTGATAACCATTTGTTGTGTTAGTGCAAAGCACTTACACCAAGTGAAATAAATAAATAAAAAAAATTTGCCAAAACGGGGGTACTAGGGCACTAGAAGGTACACCATGTTATCAAATTCGGCTAGAATTCCCGCCCCCCCCCACACTTAGAATTGAATATTGCCCTCAATATTCAAAGTACCGGCTATTATGCCGACACTATAGAACGCAAAAAGGTAATACTACTAGCCAAGTGTGGGAACGAAATCTTTTTTCACAAAAAGGATTTAAAACGATATCCCTGGATAAACGTTAGTAACAAGATCGGATATTGGGCGGCTGGATTGAAAATAGGCGCTTCAATCATCACGATCTAAGGGAAACCTGAAAACAAGAGCAAACAACACACAGAAGCAAACAAGTAGAGGAAGTTCCCCCACACTTAGTGTTAGAAAATAGAAAGAAGTCAGAAACATGGGTGAAAACCCATGTTATGCTAATGTTTTTGTTAACCGAGTCGCTAGCTTGACTCGACCCCGAATTCATTGGTCCATGGGGGAGCAAGTGGAAGAGAAAATCTTCATCGGACTTTCATTCAAGATGTTTGGATAAACATTGAATTTAGTGAAAGTTCCACTCCGATGAGAAACATCCGGCTGAAAAGAATGATAAATGGATATGCTGGGGTCAAAAATGGTGTGAAGTCAATATAGTGGCGATCCTCAAAGTTGAAGCACGTATGAGGGTTTGAAACATGTGCTCAATTCTTTCACCATGTTGATCAATTTTGTCATTCATGGCCCTAAATCCAAAGAAATCATTTTGAGGATTAGGTTCTTGATCCCACGTTTGACATTGATAATCGTCATGAGGACCCCCACAACTTGCACAAGAAACATTCGGTGCATTTTGAAGTGATGTATTATTGAAATAGCACGGTTCTTGCTCAAAGGAATTCTGAAGAGAGTAGCTGAAATCGTTTTGAAAATTTTGATAAGTGAAGGTATTTTAGATTTCAGAAGTGCAACACATACAAAGCCCATGGGTAAACCCACATTCCTTGCAAAAACATCGTTAACAAAGTAAACCATCTCCTAAAAGATCTCCACAAATATAACAATTATGTTGATCAAACGAAGATAGTTGGGGTTGTGGAGGGTGGTCGGGAAGATTTTGAGACTCATTGAAAGCATCCGGATTTGCTTTGCACCATTTACAAAATCCGTCTCTAACACTACTTCCACACCGCTCACACGCACACTTGTAACAATGAAGATTGTCATCCACTGGACCTTTACAATGAAAACAGTGATAGTCGAGTGATGACATAAGAATTAAACATTAACGAGGGATGGGAAGATAGAATTAAATGGTAAAGAGGATAAGAAGATTATTTTTGGGTTTTTCGAAAAACATATCAATTAAAACGAGACCAACAAAAAGACAAGGTGAACTTAAACCAATAATCACAAACGCAAGGTTAACCTTTAAGGAAAAACGCACAAAGGAGCGGGAGAGAAGAATGGATCTCTTACTAGGGCGAAGTTCGTTGGATCGCCCTATACCGTTTCGACTCCTCTTAAAGTTTGTTTTTCNGGATAAGAAGATTATTTTTGGGTTTTTCGAAAAACATATCAATTAAAACGAGACCAACAAAAAGACAAGGTGAACTTAAACCAATAATCACAAACGCAAGGTTAACCTTTAAGGAAAAACGCACAAAGGAGCGGGAGAGAAGAATGGATCTCTTACTAGGGCGAAGTTCGTTGGATCGCCCTATACCGTTTCGACTCCTCTTAAAGTTTGTTTTTCGTTTAAAAGTTTTCCAAATACGCAAGTGACACAAAGGCAAGTTTTAAATCTTTTGTTTGGGAACTTATTAATGGTCACACCCCCAGTTGGTAGGTGTTCTGCCTTGGTTCTCAACGGTTGTTTTATTGTTGTACTTATTAAACAAAGAAAATGGAAAATCTTTTTGTGTTTTTATCTTTTATATATATATAGAAACAAAGGGAAAATATTTTTGTGTTTTATACGTTTTTTTTAAAGCGATAACTTCTTGACGAAGGTTCTACAAGTCACTAATCGTTAAAACCGTTAACGATATTGTCGCAACACAACCTCCCCGGCAGCGGCGCCAAAATTTGATTCGTGCAGAATGTACGTATCAAATAAATACAAAGTAAACGTGAGTGGAATTTACCAATCAACCTTTAGGAAAAGGAAGACTTGTAAAAACTCGTGAATACGATATATATATAAGATACCGGGCAAGTGATTACCCGGGTCATGTCCCAACGAGGTGCGAATGGACAATGATGTGAAAGGTTAGAGATTAAAATGCTTGTAATGATGATTTGAGAGCTTATTTGGTGTTGTAGAACAATAACGTAAGCAAATAAACTAAAAACGCGCATTTTGGTTAAAAATAACGTCAACGCGCAAAATAAAAAGTGAATTCTAAGCACGGAAGGTCCTACGAGCATGCAAATAATTTTAACACGCACAAAATGACAAAAGAAAATTTTAGAAAAAAGAAAATTAAAAATTTAATTAAAATTCTATTTATTATGAATTAAAAACTCTTTAACACTAATTAAATCCTAATAAATACTAAACACTTTAAATAAATCTGAGATAATTTTGGTAATTAAATTAGACTGAAACTAACCTAAGAAAAATACTATATTAGAAAAAGCTACCACAGATAACCTGTAATAAGCTCAAACAGTCAAATAAGCTAATAAGGCATAAAAGGGCAAACTACTATAAAAGAATTAATGAAGCAAAGAATTGAGAAAAGACCCTAGGGCACTGATGGTTAACGTGTGGTGTTTGTGTTTGTTTGAGCCAAGAGGTCTCAGGTTCGACCCTGACCTCTTGCTTTTTGATCTTTATTATTATTATTATTTTTTTCAACTTTTCTTTTTTTGCAAATCCTTTCAACACCAAACATAAACAACTTTTGTGAAGCAATGATGAGACGAAAAATGTTACGTTTTTAGGGGTCGGTTTGAGTCCTAATTCGTATGTTTTTGGTTTGGATTTCACCCAAAGTCGTTTCTTTTCTCATTTTAGGTACTTTTAAAGGGAAAATCACAAAAGAAGCATTTTCGGGCGTTTTCGGAG
>LBNU01021661.1:47468-85622 GCA_014162995.1 Artemisia annua | reverse complement strand
ATTCAGATTTCAATTATATAATTGCAAAACATAACGCGAATTTTAGTGTTAATATAAGACGTACCATCTGCATGAGTAAGCTTTGTAATGCCTCCAATAGCTTCTTTGGCTTTACGAGGAACAGCCAGAGAATTGACATGGTACTCTTTAGTCGCACTAACTCCTAAAGCTGCAGGTATTGCCTTGAACAAAAGTCCATTTGTATCTTGGAAAAACATGACCCATCTGAGACCCGCCTCTTTCCTGGAAGAGATACAAATACAAAATCAATAAAAATATAAACCAGTTGTATAAGAAAATATTGAGCACAAATACGCACTAACATACCATTCTCTAAGAAGACCACTTGAATAAAGAAGCGAATGAACATCACCATGGCCATGAGGTTTTGTCTGGTAAGAAAACCGTAAAGGGTTTATAATTGGAATAGGAATACAAAATTAAAGATACCAACTTTTATACTTTAGAAACTTCACCTGTATTATGTATTTGTTCTTTGGATCTACAGCAAGCCGAGCATCATTATCAGCCAAACAAGCAACTTTTTCCTGTTTTAAAAGTTTGACTTGTGTAGATTTCATCCCGAAATAAGAATTTGACTCTAAGAGTTCTAACGTCCGGGCATGTGTATCGTCTGAAGTCATGATCACAAAAGGTACGTCTCTTTGGCATTCACCTACAATCGAAAACAAACAGTGTCATTGCTTAGCTGACAATTTGACTAATTTTGACTTTTCATTGGTCCATATAAAAATATACAGTAAACAATAACCTTGAGTTTGTTTATAGCTAGCTTCTGATAAGCATAAGATGGACTCGATGTAGTGCTGTAAAAAACATGTTCCTGTAGTTGTCTCCATCGGAAGTGCCACCTGTAAAATGGAAGAAAGTTTACCAAGTTTTACTAAAGTAATAAAACAAATATCGAAAAATGTGGTATTAAGTATAAACCTTTATTCCGTTGTATCCCAGACGTTCCCCTAGCCCTCCTGCTACAAGAACAAATGCAGCGTTTTGCACTTGCTTGACACCAGCTTCCTCATATTTGATAAAGGTTTCATCACCCAATGTCAGAACTTCACCTGATGGGACCTTGAAAAATGTAGTTCAAAAGTCAAAATCCAAATAAAGTTCAAATTTAAGATGCCTAGAAATAATCGTAACTTACAGAAGGTTTGAAGCCATCAAATGGATTCTTTCCAGCCTTTGAATCTGCCAACAGTTCTTTTGCCGTCTTGATATATGACGCCAAGCCACCAGGATAGCTTGAATTAAGAAGAGCAACCTACAAAGAACTAATAATCAGTTTCATCCAAAGACTCAAAACTGCATATTTTCTTAGAACTAAGCAATCCAAACACCCTCTAGCAATCCCAAACATCAATCTTATGATCTAAACCGATAAAAAACTAAAGCTAATTTAACCAGAAAACTAGCTGCATTGTGCTTTTTGGACTTGAAATAGATTAAATCGCCTATCTAACTTTAAGTAGTTATTTATTCTAATAAGCACTTGAAAACAATCTGATAAGCAACTCCAAACACCCCTAACTATCCATCAATCTCTATTTGACCCTTAAAAAGGTCTAGCGGCGCAGCTTGTTGCTCGTTTGTCTTGCACCTCTATGTAAATTGAAAGAATTAAATGATGTTACAATTCATCTCTAAAACTCAACTTATATAAGAAAACTCGTCATCATATATTATACTGAACATTCACAAAATATTTCGTCATAAAAAACACTACTCGAACTTAGAACACACAAGTACACATATTACTAACACACGTTCATTAAATTCGGTACAACATTAATAGATCTAGTCACCACTCCAATCAAAGATCTCACAATTCTATACACACACATATATACAACAATGCACTTAAAAACAATCTAGGGGGTCCAGGGTGTCACATGATGGAATTTTGCTTCGTAGCGCTAATTTTCGCTTAAAAATGCACCCGGTTTGAAAAAGCCGCGACCACAAGTACGAATAACATAAACATATTAATAAACCACCTGAGTAAAAAAAGTTTGTTTGAGATCATCATCAACACCAGGATCAGGCCAATCTTGAAACAAATGTCCTTGTCCAATCTCCAACAACATCTTTGCAATCTCAACCTATTACAAAAAAAAAAAAAAAAAAAAAAAAAAAAAAAAAAAAAAAAAAAAAAAAAAAAAAAAAAAAAAAAAAAAAACAACAACAAACAACATTAACAAACAAATGTCCATGTCCTTGTCCTTGTTCTTAGCATAACATAAAAAAAAACAAAACCTGATCTGGAGTTAAAAGAGACATGTTTTTCTCAAGATTTAGTGAAGATGACATGTTCTTTTATTATGGATCTTGAGTATAGTACGAGGTTTTTGTGTTGGTTAGTGTAATCCGACAGGAAAACGAGGATGATGACGATGTGTAACAGAATCTGGTGGTAAATCTTTTTATATGCCGGGTAAAAAGTTCTTTTATACTTTTTATAAATAAATTAAGTGATTTATTTGTATTTAAGAAATGTTTATTTTTGAATGTGATTTATTAAATTTTTTACTTAATTGGATTGTGATAAATGATAAGTTATGTTCATATAAACCCGTTTATTTATTAAGATTTTAATGAAATGCTAATCGTGTTCAAGATTGTAAGTTGCAAACTTTTAACTGATAATTGGTATTGCAAAATAATAATAATAATAATAATAATAACGTTAGAAAACTATATACATTTACTCTAAGATATACCTATAATTAACCAGGACCTATCGTTGTGTGTTGTGTTATCGGTTGGGCGTTCCACTTTTCACTACTCAGGTACCGTGTCCAGCTTGTGCTAGGGTTTTTAATGGAGATATTTATGGGGATCATGCCGTTTCATGTGCGGGGATTGTGGGTATTAAGCATCGGCATAACATTGTGCGTGATGTTCTGGTTGATATTTGTTCTCGATCCGGAATTTCAGCACGTAAGGAGGTGGATATTGGGCTTTATGGAGATAATGAAAGATCCTTACGACCGGCCGATATATTGCTTTATTCTTGGGATGGTGGGCGTGATGTCTGTGTTGATCTTACGGGTTCGTCGCCTTTGACGCAATCCGGGATGATTGATTTTACGCCAGGGCGGGCGGTTATTGATGCCGCGCAGCGCAAACGTGTCAAGTACGACGCCAAATGTGGTGATGTCGGATATGGTTTCCTCCCTTTCTCGTTCTCTTCTTTTGGAGAACTTGAGAAAGATACAGTAACCTTACTGAAACGTATTCGACGATTCTCTATGACTCAAGACATCGGGGCGCGTGCGGCGGTTCATATTTTTAGTAGGATTGGGTTTGCAATTGCTAGGGGTGTGGGAGCCCAGTTGGTTTCTCGGCTTCCCACCAATTTCTTGTAAATTCTATGAGATTTTAATAAAGTTATGATTTTATAAAAAAAAAAATAATAATAATAAAATAATAATAATAATAATAATAATAATAATAATAATAATAATAATAATAATAATAATAATAATAATAAAATAAAAATAAAACCCTAACTGATAATTGGTATTGTTAGCTACAAGCTGCAAAATTCTCTTATATAAAAAATGTTTGAAAACTTAGATATAAGGTTAATTATAGGTATATCTTAGAGTAAATGTATATAGTTTTCTGACGATATTAACTACTGTTACTATTACTATTACTATTTATTTTATTTTTTTAAGGCTAATAATTTGAAAATATATCTAACTTGTGAATTTTGTTGTTTTGTGTATTCATCTATCTTTTTCCTATTAAAAAAGAATCCTTTTCAAATTTTGACCTTTATGTGTATTTTACTATTTTGTGACTATTCTACCTTTACTTTTTTGTTTCAAATTTTGAAGTGTAAAATAGTCATTTTACATGCACAAAATACACATAAAAATCAAAATTTAAATGCTTTATATTTCAATACCAAAAAAGTAAACAAATAAAAAATAAATTACTACAATTAACATTCAAGTCATTAGCCATTTTTGTATATGATTGATACATATGTAGCTACGAGAAAAATAATAATAAGATTTAGCATTCGTCGTAGTAAATATAGTTTCAAAGTAATTTCGAATAATTATATCTATACTACATATAAAGAGAAAATACATTTACTTAAAACTTAAAATTTAAAAAACGAGTAATATTGTTGGACTAAAATATTCTTACTTATAAAACACTATGCAATCTATTAAATATTTAAATAATTTATTACAATTTAAATTACTAAACTTTCTTTAGTATCACTTATCACACCAATACATATAAAAAAAATTACACATACAAATTAACATTATTATGCACTGTCGCCACGATGCGCCAGTAATCATGCATATAAAATTACACATGCAAATTAGCATTATTATGCACCGTCGCCACGATGCGCTGGAAATCATGCATATAGCATTAATTTTGTTCTAAAGTATATTCCTTTAGATAAAACACAAGGCTCCATTACTTTGATGTGACATTAGAATTGAATATGAAATAAGCTTCTGCCCTTAGTTTTCTTAATATAGTAAAATTAAAAGAATTAATGATGATATATATAATTTTGTGTATGTTCTTAAGAATATCGTATTAAAGTTATAGAAAATTTTCTATTTCAGGTTTTATATAGTTTGCCAATAATTATATTTTACACAAAATAATATCTTATTCTTCAAAAAGGAAATGATTTGTATATATCACATTATCACCACATACTACTTATCTATAAACTGCAAATATGTTATGCAATGTTATATAATGTGCTGCATAATTTATGAATTTTGATTCATTGACATAAAATGTGACATACAGATTGGCATATGATCCCAATGATTAAATTGTATGCAAATAATGTGTGAATGTTGTGCTATTCATGTGACAACAAAACACAATTATTAGCTACATGGATCATGTTTTAGATAAAATTATTCTCAAAATATATATTTTATCTACAAGATGATTATTAAATGTTGATATAATGTCTTATAGTGATATAAGTTCCATACTCCTAAAATTGTTTATGCCTCAATAAGATTAAATAATTAGCAGACCCAACAATTAGACCTTTATTGAAGTTTTATGGAATTTGAGTTGGGCCAGGGTATGAAACACTTGTGATTTGTACACGTTTTGATCCATATCATTTTTTTTATACAAGTTTTGACCTGTATTAACCTCATGCGGGTTTGCTATCTGTGTTGCTAAGCCAGTAAAAACTGAGTCATGTTAGTTGGGTCTGAGTGGCGTATGCAGACATCGAACTCAAGTACTTGACATATACACAAGTTGTGCATCTGTGCACTTATCCTTGAAATACATAAGTGTGCATCTGTGCGCTTACCCGTTTGACCCGTTTAACTTAATTCCACTAGCTCTTTGACATGTTTCATTGATTCACTAAAATTTTTACCCATTTATATTCAGTACTTTTTTTTGGCAAGTTTCATTGTATTTCACTATAAATATGCCCATACAACCCCCTTTGTTTTTTGTATTACTGTTTTGACCCATTGTAGACTAGCATTACCTATTATTGGGTTATTATGTACCGTGAAGGGAAAAACTTATGCCGCTACTGTAAATCACCAGGGGAAAAAAAAAAAAAAAAAAAAAAAAAAAAAAAAACAAAAACAAAAACAAAAACAAATGTTTCACATCAACTCGATCAGACTCATTCAACCAGTATTTAAATTTCTCCGACTCTGGTTTTCGTGACTGCCTTGGCGTCTTTGATTAGTGTGAATTACTGTTTAGTGACTCTTATTTGTCAGATGTCACACAAGTCACGTGGCAGAAACCGTGTTTTACATATTCTCAGGAAAACCTACAGAAAACAATGGAAAATTGATTTCGATCTTCTAAAAACATTGACATTTGGCCGATCACCAAATTTCTTTCTAGATACACTTGTAGCAATGTTGACTAACATAAAAGAAGGTAACAAAACATTGGAAACTTGTTATGTGTATTATCATATTACACTCTCTATATGCAACCCAACTACACTACCAAAATTCCAACATGTAACCAACTAAAAACTGAGATGAAACTGCGCAATGAAATTTGAGAGAGGCATCAAACACAATTTAGTTTTCAGATGACTCGTCCGATGCAATTTTTAGACATACGATAGAAGATGCAATAAAATTCAAAAAACTAATCAAACTTGATTCTTAAGAGCTAACATAAGTAACAACAAACTGGAATCATATTGTTTATGTAATTTCTCATGGGTTCTCGAATGATAGACCAACCTCAAGATACACAATGAAGCTAATGAGTTACATAGTCAAATATATTTGGTAGCATTCTTTCCCATACATCATTAGATAATTTTATAAATTGTTAGCAAAGTACTAACAATATATAATAAAGCAAGCGAGAATTTGGAAATTAGTCACTATAAGTGATGCATGATAGTAGTGAATAGTGATCGATAGATATATTAGTGTTTGTTACTGGAAGGTGCTGCAGAACATGGCTCGTTGTTCTTATGTTGTGCCAAATGCTCCTTGTACATGTCACTAAAAAACTTCAAATTTGGCTCATATGCCTTACACCGCTGAGCCAATACATTAGTCCGCCGTTTCAGTGCATCAGCACGCGGTTCCAAGGCTTTATACTTCTTATCCAATGCTCGATTCAGCCGTCTTAATGTACGATACTGCCGTTTGAATGCATCAGCCCCTTCCTGTTCACCAATCTGTTGTCCCAATTTCTCCGCCCGCTGATTCATTTCCACAACCCGTGCTAATAAATCTTCCCACTGTGGCTTTGATGCAGCCATCTGCTGCACAAGATCACGCTGCTGTTCCACAACCTCAACCCGTCGCTTATATTCATCAGTATACCTCTTCTGTGCATCAAGATACCGCGACCATTCATGCTCCTTAAATTCAATAAAACCCTGTTCGGTGAATGGAAAGTATCTAGTGGATGATGTCTGCATGAATGATAAAAATTTCAAACAGTTATTGAAACCAACTTCTTTATGATAATAAACCTAAAAAGAACTCAAGATTAATTTATTTTTATTGAAACGGTTGATTACTTTTTGATGAGCAGCAACACAAAGGCGAGACACATAAAGAAGGACGACATCCTTGTATGCGCATACGGTGTTGCACCGAGGGCACTATTGATAAAAGTTCATAAAGACAAACAGTGATTAATTATGTCATGTGGGCACGCGAACCTCCCAAAAAGGGGGAGGGATTTACCTGGTTTTGTGTATGTGTGTAGTGGTGGCGAAGTCAAACTCCATGGATTAGTCGGCCAAATAGGTAAGAAACTATGGTTAACAAAAATAAAAAAAATAAAGGACATACCTTCCCACTAGAGGAACTTTGAAGAAGCCATTTCTTTATACAAGACAATCCATACAAATGCCCACAAGGAAGACAACTGCACACAAAGATAGAAGGGCGAAAGTGTAAGCTTAGAGCAGACGTTGTGGTAACACAAAATCGTCAAAAGTAGGTGTCACGTGATCAGCAAACACATCAAAATGTAGAATACTACCGAACCACATTTTACACCCCACTCATAACACTGGAACTTACTAAAACACCCACATCATGTCTACACATATACAATTCTGTAAATAAATGAATACACGCTATACGGTATGGTCACATACATTAACGTCGACAACACCAGACAGTTGATACGGTGTCGGTGTGGTCACGTGCATCAATGTCGACAACACCAGACGCTACCTAAACTAGATATGAAAATCATGTATGCTTGATTGTTTATTAATCAAACAAGAATAAGAATTTAAAGTGTCCTTGTATTTCTCTTTTATACATATGCCTACTAAAGTGACCCGTCAACCAAGAGGTCGTGGATTCAACCAAGGGCGTACTTAGAGGTTTGTACATTGCATGGATTTTTCTCAAGTAATGTAAAAATTTCTAAAATCCTCCCAACTGCACCTTATTTAAAATACTTGTGTTATAAACTTATAGTACTAAATTCACTACCTGGTCAGTGATCGGCTCAACCATCACGAAGGCCTGAATCGAAGCTTTTAAAACGGAGCTTTTTTTTTTTTTTTTTTTTTTTTTTTTTTCAAATTTATTTGCTGAAAATCGTTACAAATTTTTTTATCTTTTTTTTTAGCACAATCCATATTTTGTGAACGATAGCTAGAAGAGTAAAGGTTATCGTGTGAAAAGTAAAGTCATTTATTAATGCAAACGGCTAAATAACCACATTTTAAATCGGCTTATTAATTAATGTAATCTTTTCTTTCTATATATATACAAAATGGGCCGTTTATATACTTTATTAATATATTGGGCTTAAATTTTCACTAAAAAGTAGAAACAAAAGAAGCCCATAATTTCGATTATTTAACATTTATCTAAAACTTGAGAGTCTTACGGATCTTTTAAGAGTAAAGGGAGTGATAACGCTTTGCATACGTTATTCTGATGTGGCACACTAGCAACTCAAGTTATGGCGTTATCACCATCATGGGCGGTTTTGGGCCGGCGCACCATCAGCAACCGAGCCGGGCCAAACCCACTAAGGGGCACTAAAATTTTTATACCTATTATATGTACTAGGCCCAACCCACTCTTTTTATTTTGTAAAAGTAATACTTTTGTTGCAAGAATGATTTTTGTTTGTATTTTTGGCTTTTCGTACTTGATTATGGTCTATGGATATTATAATATAGGGGCACTTTTTTTTTCCCGTGTCGGGCCTAAATTTTTTTTAACGTTCTCAGCACCGCCCCTGATCACCATTTCCTGGGTCTCGGCGTTGGACTTGCGTTTTAACGCAAGTTGCTATGGTAACTTGCGTTATAACTTGAGTTATTGCCAAGTTATGACTTCCCCACCCATGTTACTTGGAGTTATGGCCAAGTTGTGGCTTGCGTTGGTTTTGTATTTCTTTTAGTGGGTCTCAAAATGTGGTGTTATGATTTCTTGGTGTTTTTTGGTGTTATGTTATTTGGTGCTGAGATGATGTGGCGCTGACGTGGCGCGGTGTTATTTCATAACTTGAGTTACCACTCCCTTTACTCTAAGATATGCTAAAAAACATGAGACTGACTTTGTATATATACAAGGTCTTGCGAAATCGGGAGCCTTAAAACTAAGGTCCTAAAGCCATAGCTTTATTTGTTTTACCCTTGAGCCACCCCACCCCGGGTTCTACTTTACTATACTAGTCCAAAAAAAAAAAAAAAAAAAAAAAAAAAAAAAAGTTAAATTATTAGTGAAGATAAGTTGATATGATACCAAATTTGATGGTGTCCTTGACTAGTACAAGCTTCAAAACAAATGGGACAAAAATCCAGTTGACATTTATTCATAAGATCATCATCGATCACCTTTATCCCATGCATGGTTTTACCATCGTCAGCCATCCATCTTAAAACCCTTGGTGTAATCTCCTCCAATTCTTCCACTTCATCTTCATCAATTTGAGTAAACTCTTCTTCTTTTACATATTCTGGATCCTTAACTTCATCCATCATGAATTGTGAATGTAAAGAATAATACGATCTTATAATACGACTAGGTATGGATTAGCTGGATGAGCTTATGTACCAAGTTTTAAACATGGACATAAACCTAGGCATTGGGCTACTTCAGGCCCAATATATACTACTCTTAGGGACCATCTATGTGAATGGTAATGTTTAGTCCTCATATTTTGGTTGTTTGTTTCAACCTTAAAATTTTAATTCAAAATTATTTTATTCAGTTATCCTTAAGAAACCTCTTAATATTCGGTAAAGGTACCGTATAATGTATAATGTGTAGTTGGCACTAGTTGCTATAGGTTTTGGTCAAACGCGGAGCCGAAGAAAGTGAAGTCTTTGTCGTTTAGTGGCCTTTAGCGACTACATGTGTAGTCACTAAAGATTTGGCGTCTCTAAAGTCGAAATTCTTGTAGTGTACTAACATATTGATAACTAAAGTTAAACGCTGCATGAACCAAACATCTCTCTAAAACTAAAAACTTTAACTTTTAGCTTATAAATAAGTTGCAGCTCTATCTTTGGTTCCAGATTCAACGAATTTCGCCAAACACACCTTTAATTTGAGTGATTCAAGTTACATGAAACAAATTTTTTAAAACAATTAGTGAAATCTTTATATATTTTTTTAGTACGGAGTACCAAATTTGCTTATGCATCTATCCTTTTCTCCTATTAAATATATCTAACTTTTATAACCTTTTTATGTTATACACAACAAAGAAAGAAATAAGAGCCGATTGAGCAAAACTAAACATGTGAGAAAACCCCCTATACTTCTTATATGCATCAAGATGCCGCGACCATTCATGCTCCTTAAATTCAATAAAACCCTGTTCGGTGAATGGAAAGTATCTAGTGGATGATGTCTGCATGAATGATAAAAATTTCAAACAGTTATTGAAACCAACTTCTTTATGATAATAAACCTAAAAAGAACTCAAGATTAATTTATTTTTATTGAAACGGTTGATTACTTTTTGATGAGCAGCAACACAAAGGCGAGACACATAAAGAAGGACGACATCCTTGTATGCGCATACGGTGTTGCACCGAGGGCACTATTGATAAAAGATCATAAAGACAAACAGTGATTAATTATGTCATGTGGGCACGCGAACCTCCCAAAAAGGGGGAGGGATTTACCTAGTTTTGTGTATGTGTGTAGTGGTGGCGAAGTCAAACTCCATGGATTAGTCGGCCAAATAGGTAAGAAACTATGGTTAACAAAAATAAAAAAAATAAAGGACATACCTTCCCACTAGAGGAACTTTGAAGAAGCCATTTCTTTATACAAGACAATCCATACAAATGCCCACAAGGAAGACAACTGCACACAAAGATAGAAGGGCGAAAGTGTAAGCTTAGAGCAGACGTTGTGGTAACACAAAATCGTCAAAAGTAGGTGTCACGTGATCAGCAAACACATCAAAATGTAGAATACTACCGAACCACATTTTACACCCCACTCATAACACTGGAACTTACTAAAACACCCACATCATGTCTACACATATACAATTCTGTAAATAAATGAATACACGCTATACGGTATGGTCACATACATTAACGTCGACAACACCAGACAGTTGATACGGTGTCGGTGTGGTCACGTGCATCAATGTCGACAACACCAGACGCTACCTAAACTAGATATGAAAATCATGTATGCTTGATTGTTTATTAATCAAACAAGAATAAGAATTTAAAGTGTCCTTGTATTTCTCTTTTATACATATGCCTACTAAAGTGACCCGTCAACCAAGAGGTCGTGGATTCAACCAAGGGCGTACTTAGAGGTTTGTACATTGCATGGATTTTTCTCAAGTAATGTAAAAATTTCTAAAATCCTCCCAACTGCACCTTATTTAAAATACTTGTGTTACAAACTTATAGTACTAAATTCACTACCCCATGTCAGGATCGGCTCAACCATCACGAAGGCCTGAATCGAAGCTTTAAAACGGAGTTTTTTTTNATCCTTAATAGAATTGTGTTTTTAGGGTTTTATAATCTTTTGAGGTTTTACACTACAAGAAAAATGCCTTTTAGCGTCATGTTTAGCGACTTGACTAGCGACATATTTTTTGCCAGCGACATTGTTTGCGACATGAGAGGCTAAGTCGCTGTAAACGAGTCGCTGATTTTTGCGACTCTAGTATGAAGTCGCTAATGACAGCGACCCGTATAACGACATCATAATATGCGTCGCTAATAAAATAGCGACATCACCAGTTTATGTCGCAATTTGCATCGCAAGTTGTAGGACATGACGCTCACGAAGACGCTATATACGTCGCTACTTTTAAAAACGTCGCAACTTAAGTCGATATTTTTGTCGCTATCTCTAAAGATATCGCTAGTTAAGTCGCTATTCTGGTCGTTGTTCTTTTGCTTAGTTGCCACCTGCATTGCTCATTTGTGGGTAAAATTTAATGCCATAAAAGTTAAACACACACAACTGTAGATATCATTACGAACATACATGATGCAATAAGAATCGCAAGATTTTAGAATATAACCATTAAATTCCATACATCAAAGTTTCAATTCCTTTTCCATCCAAAAAAAAAAAATAAAATAAAACAAAATAAAATAAAATAAAATAAAATAAAAAGACGAACATCGTCACTAAAGCTTGACTTAGCCACCATGCCCGGCATAAAATTCCAGTTTTTGGTTTAGTTTGGACCTCTGCAAAAGATCCTGCATGTTCGAAAAAGGAAAACACTTATGTCATAACACAAATCTATAGCATTAGTTAATCACACAAATTCATTCTTTGTTAACAATTACCTTCATGCTGACTTCTACATCATCTAAAGATGCTTCACACTGGAGTTACGTTCCTTCTGCTTGGTTCTGCATTTGAGCTGCTGTTTTTGGCAGATAGTCTTCTTAGGTTGCCTACCCTGCTCCTGGTTGTCATCGACATGGTGGCCAGGTCAGACCGCATCTGGCGGAAACAGTACTAGTTAACTTTAGAACATACTACAACAATCATTACTTGAAATGGTTGGAACTCGAACACGTTACCTGAAGAACAGTAAAGCAGAGGTCTTCAAGTTATGCTTTTAAAGCCCAAAGGCCCAATCTGGAAGCCAGAGAGCACCAAATGACCAAAGTCTCCTACGCTACAGCCTTAGCCTTGGGTGAGGGTAGAGCATAACTGCAACCAAGATTGTCAAAAACATAAAAAAGACACATAACACGGATAGTACTAACGATTGATATGAATCATGAAAGAATTCCTACATGGTTCTCATGTTGTGCAGACGGTCTGCAAGCTTGATGAGCACGACACGTGGACCATCAACCATGCCCAAGAGCGTGACTCGTAAGTTATCTGCCTAGAATGAGATATGATGATATTATTATATATGTGTTTGATGATAATATAAATAAAAGCAGTGTAGTAAATACCTTTTCGTAACCAAAGGTAGCCTGATTGACATTAGTCCTGCGGTGTCTGCGCAGCAATTGCAAGAGAGAGATTGATATGAGTGTGTGTTTGTGATTAGTAATAGTATATAGTAATTGGTTTTAGGAAGAATACCTGATTGATATAACTGAGCCTGGAGACACCAGCTACGAGTTTAGCTATATCTTGACCAAACTCTAACTCAATGGTTGACAAGCTTTGAGAAGTGTCGTCAACCACATCATGAAGTATGCCAGAAACGATTGTATCAATAGCCTGCAAGCAAGATAATTACGTACGTAGTTGTATTCTATGGACTGGAGTAAAGAAAAGGAAAGGAAAATAGGAAATGAGTACTTTTTGTCCAACAACGGGGGTTGAAGTAGGAACAAGGAGAGCCAAGATTTTAGCTGTGTTGATACAGTGAGTTAAATAGGGGTCTCCGGTTTTGCGAAGCTGGCCATTGTGAGCATTTCGTGCAAATGCAATTGCCTTGAGCACCTGCCTTTCAGGTGAATTAATTATGCAAATTTCATTTAGCATTTTGTTTGGCACTTTCAGAGTCGGGACCTTCCCCTGTTCTTTCAATATGCAAGCAGATCATAAAGAGTTGTTTACAAAGATACACATAGATCATGAAGTTTCACTTTTCGTACAAGTTTAGACATTGATAACAAAGATTCGAACAGATTACCACTCTATTCGTGATAACTGATAACACTAGCACATAATGTCTTCGACATCTCTTAGGTATCTTAGGAGTACCTGATAACAAAGAAATAAAAATCCTAAAGCACATTAGCTTCATGCTATTAGTTAAAACAACTTAATTCAGCTACACATTTAAGTCACGTCTTCTAATGCAAGTTACTACACATTATTCTAAAATTTATATCCATAAGTTCACTTCACTGACCATTGCTTTCACTAACCTTGCAATCATTTAAATCGCATTCAGAACTCGGACTCATTTCTTGTTTGCTTTCGAACAACTCAATATACCCATTTACTTCCTGCATCAAATAAATTAATATTCATTTATCAATAAACTTGCATGTTTGATATGTACAATCATTAAGTATTAATGAGAACTTCTAAAGAAAAGTGAGCGGAACGCTGAAACTATACTTGAATAGAGTATATACTAATACCATTACATTACGTTTGTATATGATCACGTACCATTATACTCGTGTTTGCCCCTTCCTTTAAAAACGCTGAAATCCAGTATACACTCATACCATAACAAGCAGTACCCTAGATAGCCAGTTTAGAAGTTGATGTAAGAAAGTCCTACAAGTCATCAAGTGCACCTTTTCTACCCACGTCACAATTAAAAGTAAATGAAACAATGTCAACATCATGATACGGAACCACATCACAACTGAATCGCTCACACGACCAATATTTAATCAATCCCCTTCTTAACCCCATCCTTTCCACAGTACTTAACTGGAATGTTCCCGACACCAATTGCCCTAACTTATACATCAGAAACTTTATTTTTATGCAAGACGTCATGTACAACCAAATCCTCAATATCTAAACAGTCTTATCGACAATATATCAATAATTAAGATGGACAAAAGTTATCTGTTTAGGTCAGGCATTATATCGAACACTTAGTGTACAAGCATTCTACGTTTTGCATCAAAAAAAACAGAAAATGACCTGCAAGCATTCATCAACGATAAGTTTATAAACTATAACACATCGACAACTAAAATCAATAAAAGATATCAAATACTTACATATAACACTCAATAGTCAACACATTAGAGCAATTGTACCAACTAGAAGACGAGATGGAATCCGATCGATTATTACCGTTGAGTACCACCGGAAAAACCTGAAATTGAACCTGAAATCGATCTTTAGAAGGTACAGTTGAGTACAATCGAGAAGGCCGTGAAGTTGTGGTGGCGATACGATGGTAGTGCGGTGATGTTGTGGTGGCAGAGCGATGGTGGTGGAAAAGAGATGGTGGTGGCGGAGCGATGGTGTCGACGAAGGATTTAGTCATTTAGAGTAATCGTGACTGAGGGTGTGATTTTAAGGGGATCTAATATGGTGGTGGTTCTGTTAAAAAAAATGGTGTAGGAATTAACTGGAAAAGATACTTGTTAAATATTATTATTATTAGGTAAACTCAATTTTTTTTTGATGTTCAGAAAAAAAAAAAAAAAAAAAAAAAAAAAAAAAAAAAAAAAAAAAAAAAACTTCTTAAAACTTTTTGATGTTTAGACATTTAAAGATACTTGTTAAATATTTAGACAAAGAATATTAGAAATACAGTTTGTAATTTAGCGACGTGAGTAACGACATATTCAAGAAAGTCGCCAATATAGCTACGCTCTTGACGACATCTTTTTGGGAAGTCGTAAGTTAGCAACTTTGCTAGCGACGTGGTAGAGAATGACGCAAATATAGCGACGCTTGTTGCGACACTAATTGCAATAATGTCATCTTGAAACACATCGCGGCATCATTGGCGACATAGTTTGCGACGTCGTTGGCATAGAGACGCTAAAGCAATCGCTACATGTGTCGCAACTTTGCGACTTAAGATGGTAGGTCACTAATTATGTCGCTAAAAGACTATTTTCTTGTAGTGTACAAAGAAAAGGGAGGAAAAAAACATGGACTTAGGTTTCTCCATTTAATCTTAGGTTAATCTCTACCACTAGATCAAACTAGATGGATGGTGGAGATTTGTCCCTTGGTATGCACCAAAATTAGAGTATGCAAAATAAAGTGCCTCGTTTATTAATGTTTAGTCCTCATATTTTGGTTGTTTGTTTGAACCTTAAAATTTTAATTCAAAATTATTTTATTCAGTTATCCTTAAGAAGCCTCTTAATATTCGGTAAAGGTATAATGTATAATGTGTAGTTGGCACTAGTTGCTATAGGTTTTGGTCAAACGCGGAGCCGAAGAAAGTGAAGTCTTTGTCGTTTAGTGGCCTTTAGCGACTACCTGTGTAGTCACTAAAGATTTGGCGTCTCTAAAGTCGAAATTCTTGTAGTGTACTAACATATTGATAACTAAAACGCTGCATGAACCAGACATCCTATGTAGCACCGAAGCCTGAACGGCAAAGGGATACGAGAACGATACGAGAACGGGAAACGGCAAAAAACAAAAATTCAAGATACGGGAACGGCATAGATACGACAATAAAAAAATATAAAAAAATTAACAATATATTAAAGAAAATCCAAAATAGATATATATGTTAATGTAAATTGTAAGTTTAAAAACCATATTCAAATAATTTAAAATACAAAATCAAATATGAAAATCAAAAAGGTTGGAAATTTAATTAAAAAAAAATAGATATACATACGGACTACATATTTATTTACACACTTACACATCTATTTAACTTATTACACCATACACATATATGTACATCGTCTATTTAATCTTACTATTGGTTGAGAAATGATAAGTCACCTCTACACCATTCATTTAATCCTGGCCATTCGTTGAGAAGTGATAAGATCCACTTGCAAAACTTTTTTCTCTTTTAGTTAAATTCGTTCATCTTCTCAACAGTCAACATCATCTCTCACGTGATAAAAAACCACCATCTCTCACCGGAACATAAACACCCATTAGAAACTTCTTGGAAACGGCAAGGAAATCCAGAAACTATGGATACGACGTGGAATCCAGAAACGGCTAAGGATACGTCTGAGAAACGTTTCTCGGACATTTCGTTCGCGTTTCCGTTCCCAAGCCGTTCCCAAACGGGCACGCGGGCCTTCCAGGCGTTTCGGTGCATCATAGCAAACATCTCTCTAAAACTAAAAACTTTAACTTTCAGCTTATAAATAAGTTGCAGCTCTATCTTTGGTTCCGGATTCAACGAATTTCGCCAAACACACCTTTAATTTGAGTGATTCAAGTTACATGAAACAAATTTTTTAAAACAATTAGTGAAATCTTTATGTATTTTTTTAGTACGGAGTACCAAATTTGCTTATGCATCTATCCTTTTCTCCTATTAAATATATCTAACTTTTATAACTTTTTTATGTTATACACAACAAAGAAAGAAATAAGAGCCGATTGAGCAAAACTAAACATGTGAGAAAACCTCCAATTGGTGTGGGAGGATGCAAAGTATCTCTTTTACAACTACTCCGTAGCTTCTACTCTCAACCTCAAAAAAAATTGCTGCAAGTAGAGCCAACAACATCTAATGTTTGTGCAACAAATTAAAGTTGGTTGCATCACTAAGAAGCAAGAGAACCAAGTCAGTAAACGCTTTTGGCCTAGAAAAATCACAAACCCACAAAGTACGTACTCCCTTGCACCAAAGATGTGAATTTCCATCATACATCACCTTTTTTTTTTTTTTTGGAACGGCGGGTTAGTTGTTAGATTTTTTTCAAAATTTCCGTCTAGAAAAATCCCACGGGATTCGTAAAGAAATCCCAGAGGATTCGTAAAAAGATGATTTTTTTTTTCAAAATTCCCGTCCAGAAAAATCCCATAGGATTCGTAAAAATCCTATGGGATTCGTAAAAAGACAATTTTTTTTTTTTTTCAAAATTTCCATCCAGAAAAATCCCACGGGATTCATAAAAAAATCTCACGGGATTCGTAAAATCTCACGGGATTCGTAAAAAAATCCCACGGGATTCATAAAAAAATCCCATTGGATTCGTAAAAAGGCGAAATTTTTATTCAAAATTTTCGTCCAGAAAAATCCCACGGGATTCGTAAAAAAATCACTTGTGAAATCACATGAGATTTAGTATGAATCCCATGGGAGTTTTTGGTGCATCCCATGGGATTCATTTTGAATCCCATGGGATGCTGTATGAGATCATAAGGGATTAATTGTGAATCCCATGAAATTCTTTGATGCATCATATGAGATTTTTTAGGTATTTTAGTATATGACAAATTGTTAAAAAAAACATAAAAAAAAACTAAACAAATATTTTCACTGTTCACGCTCCTCTTTATAACCCCTTTTCCCCATCTCACAAGCACATTCTAGCATGAAAAGAAATTAATCTTCTGACCTTTATAATGATTAGCACGTGAAAGAAAAGAAATATATTAATCTTGTCAATACCTTAGAGCATGAGCAATGGCACCAAGTCATAAAGACTTGGAGCATTTAATGCCATTAATGCTACACACATTTAGTTACTAAAGCTTTTAGGAATGACTTGGAGTTCACCAAGTCTTGTTAAAAAGCTTTACAAAAAGCTTGTGATGCAATGCTAAAAACCATCCTCAAAGGCTTTTTGTAATAGTGAAAAACTTTTACTTGTTTGAGCCATTGGAGATGCTCGGTCTCATCCAAAAAGTCCATTATTATTTCATTTCAAGTACAATACAAAACAGCATCACCACTCATTTCCCATCTCCGACAACTCTTCGAGTAATC
This sequence comes from Artemisia annua, assembly GCA_014162995.1. NCBI lineage: Eukaryota > Viridiplantae > Streptophyta > Magnoliopsida > Asterales > Asteraceae > Artemisia > Artemisia annua. Next base: position 67,286 of record LBNU01021661.1, on the reverse strand, counting down.
TCCGATCACAACAAAAAACCCAAAAAAAACGCAAAAAATTTCAAAACCCACAAATCTTTTACTCCTATTATCACTCCTACTCTTCACCCACATGATCTCAACAACCACAACTTCATAAAACTGGATCTCCGACACCACCAACTGGATCCCATCAACCATCGGAGATCTCAGTCTAGAAGAGATAGAGTTCGAAATGGACTAAGAATCATCGAGGCACATTTTAGCAACTAACAGAAGGTGCATCAGCTATGGTGCACTAAGCAAGAACAATTGCCGGTCTGGTGGTCGGGCGTTTTCGTACTCGCGTGGGTGTTCTCGGATCTCAAGGTGTCGTCGTTGAATAACGGTGGTGGCGGTGGTGGTGGTCTTACTGTTTTAAACTTTTTGTTTTGCTAATCACAAATTTTTGACGGAAGGAACATCACCGTGAACGAGGCTCGGTCGAGGAGCGGCGGTGGCGGCGACGGCGGTGGACGTCTTGAAGGAGGTGGTGGCGGTGGATATGGTGGAAGAAGAGAGGGATATGGTGGTGGTTACCGGTGTTTAATTAGTTTGGAATGATATTACAAAAATACCCTTTAATAATTAATTATATTAAAATGAGGCTTAATCTAGACCTTTAGATTTAAAATAAATGGATGGTTGAGATCTTGTTATTTGTTCTTTAGATAAATGCTGTTTCGTATTGAACTTTTCTCGATAGGGAATAAGATCATTTATGTAAATGTGCTTTTGAAATACTTAGACAGTTAGACGACCGTGCACACTGTTTGTGTTTCAAACTTTCGATCTAAAACTCAAAATATTATTACTACGTATCAAGTATATTGACCATTTGACCATATTAGCAAAACCGGGTTACATGGTTGTGTGGTATATTGACGGATAACATCAAGCTTGTTACAAAATATAAGTCAATATCCCCAACCCGAAAGAGTAGTGTCTTGTACATTTTTAATAAACAAACCCTGCTAACCATAACCTGATCCAAATCGACTTGTAAACAACACTACCAAAACTCTCGTTAACGATAGGCAAAACAATTTGAAACTGAAACCGGTTTTGAGCTGACACGAAATCGATCATCAAAATAACTAACCTGTTTAGGAGTTAGACTTGTCCTAAACTAGTCTACTAGTCCTCAAGTTGTCATATTTTCATATTACATCCAAAGTTGTGCAACTAACAACTTACAGTACTTCTTTTCTTAAATAACCTTTTTTATGATTTTTTTTTTCTTCTCTTTTTCTTATTTAATATTATGGGGCCCACATACAGGTGCACATTTCCCGGTTCGGACAAAAACAGGATCCGGTTCCAATCCTGTTCGGTTCATAGTGAAAGTCAAAGGATCCGGTTCCGGCTCCAAACCAGTTCGGATAATTTCGGATCCGAGGTCTAAAAATCCGGGACCGGTATACCCGGTTCTGGTTCGGTTCCTTCACCGGCCTAATCAAAGCGGGCAAACAAGAAGATCTGACTGAGTTGATGATGGACCGGATCTCGAAAGGCGAGCAACCTATAAAAGAGTGAAACCGCTTCCAAAGACTCAGCGATAGGGTAGAGCATTCCACATTAATATCTGGTCGAACCGGTTCTTGGTATCGAATTCTTAACAGTGGGCATGTCATATTTTGCGTTTCCGTTTTTTTTTTTTTTTTCGTTCGCGTTTTCCACACAATAAACTTAATAAACTTCGACTTTTATTAAAAAAAACTACGAGTAATAAACGTCATACATAAAGTACTTGAATCACAAATTTAATACATTTCGACTATTTATTCTTATTCGGTTTCATCTTCATCTTCAACTTCAACGGCGGACCTTGCGGCGCTTGTAGCTTCATCGTAAGCAACTTCTTCTTCGGTAAGATTGATTTGATAACCCTCTTCCACCTCGATCTCTTGTAATTGTTTTTCATATTCCATCGGTTCTTCAAGTATTGAAACATGTTGTATACGTTCATTCCCATCTAAATCTTTTATATAATAAAAGAATTACATCATTTCGGAGTGTTTTTGCAAATCCCTTCTTATTGAAAAAAAATAGACTAATAGGAGAGCTTGATTTTGCCACATAGGCAAAATCGAGCAATATGATTGGTCAATAGAAAGTCAAAATTAAACTGATTTTGGTCAAACTTAATAAATTTGGTGGAGAAATTTGGTTAAGAAAAAAAATGCATAAAAATATAGGTGCCAATTTTATTAAAACAAAAACTTAAAAAAAGATGAAGTAATTGATAAAACTTTGGTGGTTAAATTTTAAATAAATTATATAGAGCTAAGTGTAAAATTACAAGTTTTCATGCTTTTTAATAACTTTATAAAAAAACAAATAACCCCTTACACTTTATTCCCCCTATACTTTATAATATTAACTTTGTTTAAAATTACATGAGTATTAATATTAGTTTTTAGACTTTCATCCATTAAAATTGCAAACTTTGGTAAACATGCGAATTAGTTTTAATATATGTTAAATATTTTTTTAAACTAATGTTAGTTTTAGACTTTTGACCCACCAACACTAAGCACCGTATGGTGTCGGGTGGTGGTGGTGGTGGTGGTTCGTATGGTGTCGGGTGTTGGGTGGGTGATTGCGGTAGCTAATGGGTCGTCTGGTGTTAGGTGGTGGTGGTGGGATGTGGTTCATCTGAGGGTAGTTGTTGGCGGTGGTGGTGTTGGGGGGTAGAAGTAGGTGGTGGGTCGCTTGGTGTCGGGTGGTGGTGGTTCGTCTAATGGTGGTTGTGGGTCGTGGTGGGTTGTCTAGTGGTGGGTGGTGGTGATGGGTGCCATCGGGTGGTGTCGGTAGGTGGTGGGTGGAGGTTACTTGAAAAAATAACTGTTAGTTTGATTATTTAAGTATATTTTGCGACAAGAGTGAGTAGTATATATGACCTCCAAATGATCACGGGTGTTCAAAAAATCCAAAAATCGACAAACTGAGCTAAACAATTCAATCCGAAACCGAAAAAAACCAAAAACAAAAAAACTTGCTTATTACGGTTCGGTTTCGGTTTTTTTTAGATATCTGTGGTTAACCGAACCGAACCGTGTATACTACACACGAAGGTTTCTAAGTAAACATCCGATTAATTGTACAAGTACTGATTATACTATTACACTACTTTATCATATAACAACTTTTTTCTCTCTTAATGCAAACATTTACGTGTGTAAATCGAGTAATGTGAACATAACCCATATATGTTGAAGGTTTTATTTATTTTAATGTATTATATATGTTTATTTGAGTGCAATTATGGTTATAGAATAACGTTAATATGCCTTTAATCTATTCGATGTTATATAAGTTTAGTAAAATGATATCTTTACGTTTTAGCTCATGTTATTGTTTATACGATTAAGCTCAATTAAACGTTTAAAATGGTTAACCATGACCCTAATCATGGATAACCGCTCATTTCAAAAACTCGCATGTCCGATTACCCATCTAATACGATTCATTTCAAATAGTAAAATGAATAGTAAAATGAATTATCTGCCACGCGATTGATAGTTTAAATCTTTCAACGAATCAAACCGAACTAAGCCGTGAACAACCCTCTAAATGATCATATATGTGTTATGTAAACAAAAGAAAATAAATAAAGGTGACACGTGGCATAAAAATACACTTTAACCGCCAATGGACCCCACAATTCCCCCACCCCCCAAATCCAAACAAATATCTTCCCTTTCTCCCTTCACTCCCAATTCACACTCACACTCACACTCACCAAAAACACACACACTCTCCTCTCATCTCCCCTAACATCCAAAATCCAAACCCTAATTCTTCTTATTCTTCAATGGCGTCCAAAAATTCACCACCTTTAATTTATCGCAATTCACCAAAAGCATCATCTAAACCTTCATCACCGAAAGCTTCCTCTTCATCCGCTCCTCCGTCACAAGAGGCGTTGAAGTTAGCATACACACTCGGATCTGTATTTCTTCCTTCAGACGTGGATATCATTCAGATCGGTAAAATTCTCGGAGAAGGTGCTGCTCTAGAGTGGAATGATAAGGACAAAAGAGTATGTATTCAGACACACCTTATGTGTTGCTAGGTATATATTCTTCATCACCGAAAGCCTCCTCTTCATCCGCTCCTCCGTCACAAGAGGCGTTGAAGTTAGCATACACACTCGGATCTGCATTTCTTCCTTCAGACGTGGATATCATTCAGATTGGTAAAATTCTCGGAGAAGGTGCTGCTCCAGAGTGGAATGATAAGGACAAAAGAGTATGTATTCAGACACACCTTATGTGTTGCTAGGTATATATTCTAAATCAATATTTGGTAATGTTGTTATGTGGATTTTGATATGTGATATTAGGTCTAATGTATATGTGAAATTGATATGTGGATTTTGATATGTGATATTAGTTATAATGTATGCGATTGATAATTACGGAGTATTTGTTTGATACTGAAAATAAAATGTCTCGAAAATTTATGATTAGGCTTAGTGAATTTGAATATAGTTGCATTTGAAATTTTTGTGGTGGATTCGTTTTTATGTTGTTACTGATGATGTGTTATAAAACTTAGTTAACATGAACCTAACTAAATGTTTGTCTAATACAACATTTGAATATAGTCGATGTGTACGACTCAACTTTCGAGGAGCGATTAGGTATACTTGATTTTTACAAGTATAGCCGATGCGTTTAAATCCCGTTTTAAGTTTATCACTAAAAAGTATTTATAATTTACACATACTAACGGGGCATAACATCCCCACCCTACCCTACCTGAAACATATATATAAATAAACATATATGCCTGTAATCATATAGTATTATACTATTATGTTGATATTTACGTAATAAAATATATATTTGTCTAATAGTTTTTTGTTTTTTTTTTAAAGTTCTTTGCAAGATTATAATTTGTGATCATAAAAGCCTTTTCAATGTAATACTTTGTGACTATGCAAGTTATCACTATTTATGTTTAATACTATTATGGAAGATTTAATAAGGTTGAGATGTAACTGATTATTAATAAGTTATCAATTCTTCAAGTTATTGTATGAAATCATATTACTAATGGTGTAAAAATACTAATAAGCGTGAAATGGTGCGGGTTTGGTCGAGAATTGTGCATATAGAGGACACTCCGATAAAATCATCAACGAGAACATAATCTTTGATGGGGATTGAGGCAGGTTTTAAGAGGACTTTAGTAATCAAGTTTAAGGATGGGGTGACCGCCCCATCTTAAACATGCCCTAATGCCATTTCTAGTTATCGAAATACTACTTGTATTGATCAAAATTAAATTATAAAGAGAAAATGAGGGAAGTTCGGATGTTTTTGGCTATAGGAGGCTACAATATATTTATACTAGTACACACACATAAATGATGGTTCTACACTCTCGATATGGAGCTGGCTAGTGCCTTTATAAAATTGTTCCACACTATTCAATGTAAGAAACCAAAGAGCTTTCCAAATATCTTCTACAACATTCAAAGGCTCTTCATTTTTAAGAACTAGTTTAAAATATTATGGTCGCCTCAAAACATGCGAGTCGTGATATCTATTGGCCGGCTATCGCTATTATTTTTTTCTCTCAAATCAATGTTCACTTATAAAATACAAACAATTATAATAAAACACAATTACACAATAGATCAGTAAATGTCACTTTTGTTTTGAAAAACATCGAGATTTTGTTAAATTTAGAAATAAATACATGTTTTATGAGATATCAAACTAAGCAAATACTTAATATTGGGACAAATATTGCATTCCGGCTACTTTAAATTTATCGTACACATTTCTATTTTGTTATTTTATATTTTCTTTTAATTTTTAATCAATTAAAAGACTTTTGAAAAATGAAGATAAAACTTTTGTAATGATTTCCTTATTATCGAATTTCATTCTGGAATGAATTAATAAATACTATGTGTCTATATGTCGTTTTAAAAGTAGAAAAAGGTAAAATAAAACAAAAACATTTAATTTTTAATTAACAGAAAAGTAATTCCATTCCTCCCTCAATCTTTGGTGGCACAAATTTGACGATACATGAATAGAGCATTGATTGGCATGGTTAATTCGTGTGCCTAATTATATGTCTAATCTTATGTGGTACTCCGTATCTTTCTAGTGATGATAATAGATAAACTCAATTTGTCACAAACCAATAAAACACTTTTACATCCCTTTAGGCATAAAATTAGACACGCATTTAGGCTCCCTAATCATTTTCTTATAGAATAGATCATTAATTGGTATGACTAATTCGTGTGACTAATTATATACCTAATCTTATGTAGTATCATTCTATTGGTGATAGTAGATAGACCCACTTCGTCACAAACCAATAAAACACCTCCATATCCCTTTTTTGTGATACAAAATTTGCACAAAAATGTTTAAGCATCATTTTTCTAATTGCATAAAATATATACTATAAAATCTAGATGATTACTCATGCATAACGGCGATATTGTATAGTAACATTAATTTGTGTGTGCACTTTTTTTTATGTACATGAGGCATTGCGTTGCATCGGTTTTTATTTTCCGATAAACTATTGAACACGGGCTGTAAAATCAATTGTTCACTGCCTAATATTTTAAATTGTTGAAATGTAAGTAAGATGATGCATTTAATTGAGAATATTCCGACACAACCAACTTAGCAAACTACAACCGATATTCATTTTACAGACCCTATTAATAATTTAAAATATTGTATATCTAAGCAGAAATAAAGATACGATTGTGAGCCAATTTGCCTTCAAAAGGGAACACCGAGTATACTCATATAGAAAATCAATTCAACCAAATAAAAGCACAATATACACCACACGATATGCAAATTTTACACACTATGATATGAGACCCAAAATAAGGAGTTGATCACGCAACAATCTATCATATGTTATTTGAGTAAATTATATAATGTGGCTTGATTAAAAAATGGAATTCGTACTACAACCTTTACATTTTGGAACCAAAAGCATAAGCATTAGAAACCAGTTCTGCAACTTACAGAAACATATGGATCGTCAACATAACTTGCTNAATTAGCTGACGTGAGATGCGGTCCAAAAAACTGATAGTCCAAGATTTTTGTTAACATCCCACGCGAGATTTAACAGGCCAAACAAATGTTTGCATGACCGAGCCATAGTAACATGCGATAATATGGGAGGGAGACGTGTGTTTAAAATGATTATTAATTCAAGGGCTCGACAGTAATCTGACTATAATTCTTATTGGAGTTCAACTTTCTAGATTATATTATAGAGAAATACTACACTCACATAATTTTTACAAAAAATTAATTATCTACGTAAATAGGTGTCACTTGATTATGGAGAGTAAAAAGCAAGAAAGAGAAAATTTCGTGTAACCTAATTGGTACACCTCACATGCCACATGTGTATGTCGATTTTTGTTTGTAAAACTTGTGTGAGACTAGCATTACTCTATGTTATATGGTCACTACAACCTTGCACATTTTAATTCTTCTAAACACATTGGTCAGATAGAGTGGTTTCAAGTAGTACCGGCTTGAGTTTAGCTGACGTGCCTTTTGATTCAACTACAATAAATAATCAAAGAAATAATATATACATGCAAAACAAAAAATAAACAAAACAAAAGTTGACAATTATTTTATCTTCAGGTTTTTTTGAAGAAAACAAGAAGAAACGAGGTAAAAAAACTCAAAATAAGAATCGGCAGTTTTCCCTTACATCAGGGAGAAGAATGAAACAAAAAATAATAAGATATAGGAAGGAAAAAATAAAATATTTCGCGGTATTCGTGATATTGATAGTCTTGAAAAGCAGCAGTTAAACAAAATATAGCCTTGAAATGAATCGCAGATGCCATTTTTAGAGAATAAGATTGAAAATGTGATACAATTTGATAGCACTCNAATCCAAGGGCTCGACAGTAATCTGACTATAATTCTTATTGGAGTTCAACTTTCTAGATTATATTATAGAGAAATACTACACTCACATAATTTTTACAAAAAATTAATTATCCACGTAGGTGTCACTTGATTATGGAGAGTAAAAAGCAAAGAAAGAGAAAACTTCGTGTAACCTAATTGGTACACCTCACATGCCACATGTGTATGTCGATTTTTGTTTGTAAAAATTGTGTGAGACTAGCATTACTCTATGTTATATGGTCACTACAACCTTGCACATTTTAATTCTTCTAAACACATTGGTCAGATAGAGTGGTTTCAAGTAGTACCTGCTTGAGTTCATGAGCTGACGTGCCTTTTGATTCAACTACAATAAATAATCAAAGAAATAATATATACATGCAAAACAAAAAATAAACAAACAAAAGTTGAACAATTATTTTATCTTCAGGTTTTTTTGAAGAAAACAAGAAGAAACGAGGTAAAAAACAAATAAAATATTTCGCGGTATTCGTGATATTGATAGTCTTGAAACGCAGCAGTTAAACAAAATATAGCCTTGAAATGAATCGCAGATGCCATTTTTAGAGAATAAGATTGAAAATGTGATACAATTTGATTGCACTCATTCCCATAAATTAAAAGATAATCGTATAGATAGTTAGCAAAGTACTGATAATACATTAATACAAGCAATAACATGGAAATTTGTCACCTTAAAGTTGATGCATGATAGTAGTACGTGATCGATAGATATATTAGTGCTTGTGACAGGTAGGTGCTGCAGCACATGACTCGATTTTCATCTGATGTACCTTATGCTCCATGTACATTTTATTAATAAAGTTCAAACTTCGCTCAAATGCAGACAACCGCCTTTCCAACTCAACCTTATGCTGTTCCAATACATCAGCACGCCGTCCCAATGCATCAAACCTATGTCCCAATGCACCAGCCCGCCGTCGCAATGCATCAGCCTGTCCCAAGTTTTCAGCCTGTTCCAACTCCTTAGGGCCCGTGCTAATAAATCAGCCAACTGGGTCAGTAATGTCATATGTTTGTTCACTACAGCATACTGATGGTCCAAAACATCAACCAGCTTCTTAGAGTCTTCGGCGTGCATCTTCTCTGTATCAACACGTCGTAACCATTCATGTTCCCTAAATTCTCTTATACCCTGTTTGGTGAGTGGAAAGTGTCTGCATGAATTATTGCAACAGTTATTGACGTGCAACTTGAGAACTAACAGTGATGTAAATGAAAGAACAAGTGAAATGAAAGAATGAAAGGATTAATTTGGGAAAAGTTTCATTGAAGTGAAATGAAGTGAGTACATCTGTTTATATACAAAAGAGAGGAAAATAACTGCTTCTAACAACTTTCTAAACATATTTACATAATGCACCCTTCTACTTTATCTTTGTATCTACTTCAGGCCTTGTACTTGAACACTTCCCCCTCAATGATGAGAGTGGTAAGGACTGACACTCCCATTCTTGGTGCAAGAAGCTTAGAATGTTGATCACGATATGAACTTTGGTGAACACATCAGCTTATTGTTGAGTAGTATGAACATAATTGTTTAACTGTGGCCTGCCTTGTACTTTGATCCCTCACATAATGGCAATCCACCTCTATATGCTTTTTCTAGCATCGAAAGCTGGATTGTGCTGCTATGTGAAATAGCAGCTTGGTTGTCACAACATAGATTCAATCTGGTCACTAAGATCTTTCAACCCCAGTCTTTAAGTAGCCACCACACAAGTTACCCTTTTTTTCACCAAATGTAAGTGCCAGTAGCTCAAAATACTCTGGGCTCAGCAGAGGATATAGAGACAACTGCTTGTTTTCTTAGACTTCCATTGACCACTGGAGATCCCCAAGTAAGATACCAATAACCAGTAGTAGATCTTCTACTTATTAACAACTACCCAATCAGTAATCACAGTAAGCTGTTAAGTGAACTGCAGAACTTTTAGCTTAGGCAAAAATACCTTGACCAGTGTGCAATTAAGAAATACCCTTAGAAGATGTTTTTGCTGCATGCATATGAACAGAAGTGGGTGACGTGCATGAACTGACTTAGTAAGTTGCACGTATTTGCATATGTCAGTGCTTGTGATGGTGAGATAGATCAACTTTCCAATTAACCTTCTGTACACCTCTGGATCATGTAAAGGGGAAAACTTCCATCATCAGATTGTAACTTTAAGATGTTGATCCATAGGTAATTATAGCTTAGAATAAGTTACACCATGTTCTTTCAGAAGATCCATAGTGTATTTCTTTTGAAAACACAAACCTTGATCACTTTTGGTCACTTCTAAACTCAAGAAAGTAGCTTAACTGACCCAAGTCTTCATATGAAAATGACACTTAATGAGACTTGAGAGCAGCAATAGCAGATGGGTCACGACCAGTATAAGAAGATCATCTAAATATCACTAAAACAGCTGTGAAATGAGATGCATCTTCTTAACAAACAGAGAAATAATCAGCCTTTGACTGTTCAAAGCCAAAGGAAATCAATGCAGTAGGAACAACTTTAGAAAACCACTGCCTTGGTGCTTTTTAAGACATATAATGACTTCTTCAATTGCAGACCTTGTATGATTCAGTGTTTGAGACATTCTGAATAAGGCTCCCCCTTACCACATATCCAGGAGGCAATAACCATATACACTTTCTTCAAACAAATACCATGAAGAAGGCATTTGACACATCCATTTGACACAACTCCCATCTTTTAAAGCAGCAACACAAGTAAATGCTCTAAACAATTACCATTTGCAACTGGGCAAAAGTCTCCTCATAAATCTTCTCCTTTTCTTTGTCTATTACCTTGATAACTAGTCGTTCTTTTGTATCTTTCAACTGAACCATCAGCCTTTAGCTTGATTTTGAAAAATCCATGTGACATCCAATTGCCCTTTTTTGTTTGGTGGTAGTGTAGTAACCTCCTCACCATGTACCATTCCCCTTCCAGAGCATATAATTCAAGATCCATAGCTTTCCTCCCAATGTGGATGAACAACTGCTTCTTTTAAAATTTTTAGAGTAGACTGTGAAGTAGCTAACAAAGCAACAGAAAACTGTTGAAAATCTTGTTGCAATGGTGTCACAGACACTGCATTAAGCCACTGAGTTGAGAAGGTAGAGTAGGTGTAACATAATCTTAAGCCAAACAGGAGGTTTAAGAATGTCTTGAAGATTGTCTAACTGGTACTTGAACTGGTTGAATTGGTGGTTCATCAGTTGCAAGGCAATCATCATTTGATTAGAAGAGTAGAAATGTGTGGTTGACTTGGTTACAGTAGGTTGTGGATAGTTAGTACATAATCAATCATACCAGTGACTGTGATAACCAGTGTTTGGAGAAGGTAGAGGTTGCATCAACTGTTAACGATAGAGGAAGATGAAAAGGAAAAATATGCTCATAAAATGCACATCTCTTGACAACAAACACAGTATGTTTTAAGACTGTACAGCTTATGCTTTTGATGCAAAGGATACCCAAAGAAACAAACAATGGATACACCTCTCTCCAGAAAACTTACAGCAGTTCTTGATGGGTTACTAACCATAGCCAAACCACCCCAACACTTTTCAAATGATCATTAAGAAGTGCAACTTTCTTTCAACAGAACTTCATAAGGTGGTTTTGAAACTTTTAGGATGGAAGATGGAAATCTATTATGAGATAGGCAGCGTAAGAACCAATCACCCCAAGAATTTCAATGGCAGATGAGCATGACCTTAGTGCTCTACCAATTCCAACAAATGTCTGTGTTTCTTTCCACCCTACCATTTTGTTGAGGTCTGTCAACACAAGAAGTTGATGTTCTAATTCCAACATCAGTCAATAAGGGGCCAATTGAACCTTTAACGAATTCTAAAGCATTATCTGATCTGACAATTTCACTTTAGTTGGCAAACTGAGTATTAACAAACTTCAAAATGACTTAAGCATCACATAAGCATCAGACTTATTGACCAATTAGATATGTCCAAGTAGCTCTACTGAAATCATCTAAAATTGTGAGAAAGTACTTGAATTATCATAAGTAGCTACTTTGTAAGGTACCAACTATATCCATGTGAATCAAATCAAAGCTGCAGAACTGTGAGATTGACTCAAGGAAATATGGTAACTTGGTGACTTTTGCCATAGGACAGGACATACAAGAATTCATGTTTTTCAATTAAGCACAGAAGGAATAGCAGATACCGATACTATCTTTAAGTGAGAAGCAGATATATGTCCTAACCTATGATGCCACAGGTTATAGGTGTATAAACCAACACTATAGGCATTATCTGTTATTCAAGAAAGATTAGAAAACAAACTACTATCTTCAAGAGAAGAAACAACCATACATTGCTGAGTACTTTCATCAATCTTTTCAAGAGGTACATTGAGCAGATGATACAATCCCATTTCTTTCTTTACCAGCCAACACCTCCTTGAAACCAAGTCCTGGATGACACAGAACTGTGAGTAAAATGTGACAAAAAAATTTGAAATCCTCAGCAACTTTGACACAGATAGTAAGCTAAACTTGAAATCAGGCACAAGTAACACCATCCTTAAGCCACCCAAACATTATTAAGTTTTGCATTACCAATCTGAGAAATGATTGAAGTTTTGACCATTGGTAAGTTAATCTGTTGTTTATACTATTAAAGATAAAAAGGTGTTGCAGGTATATCAGAACCAAGGTGTCATATGATCAGATGCTCCTGTATTCTATTAATCCACCCTTGGAATTATAACCATTTGAACAGGAAAGACAATAGAAACAAGATTACCTGCAACCATTTCCCACTTCCAATTCTTCATCAGTATCACACTTCTGATCTTGAGAGACTTCTCAAATTGAGGCAGAACTTTTCCAAAAGTTGCTTTCAAATGCTTGGATGTAACACAAAATTACCAGACTCCACACTAGCACATTGGCTGCTACTTCTTGAATTGACCAGTTTTGCCTTGACTTTGTTTTGCCTTGTCCAAAACCTTGCTTATACTTGTAATGCCACACTGGGTATCCACCTATTCTCCCAACACCTTCTCAGGAGGATTGCCACTTGAATCCACAGATTGTACATTATCTTTAGAATCACTTTTTACCACTACAATGCAGTAGAATTTCAACCACCTATATGCACTGTTTGAAAAACATCTCTTTGACTTTTTCCTCTTGTTGTAACAAAGAACAGCAGTTTTCAACACTTTGGCAAAGGATGTATCTCATGAGTAACTTGACAAAATTCTTCTGTGCCACCATATTTTTCATTCCCAAACCATTAAGAAATTGAAACAATTCTCTTGTTCTTCCTTTTGTGTGTGTAATGGGCAGCCAAGGAAAACTGAAATTTCTTGAGTAAATGTTGTACTCTAGGAAAGACATTCATAGAATCCAATTCTTCCCATACACATGTTCATTCTATGTAGAGTAATCACTTATTTGATTTTTCACTTGTTGAACAATATCATAAGTCTCCCTATTGAGTTTATACTTTCTAGAACCGATTACTCAAAAGCAAATTCTTCTCCAAAAGTTGTTGCCAATTTCATATGCCAGGGTTTCCAACAAACATAACAGATTTTCCAATTGATCAGATACAGAACTCATAATCCAACTTATTACCAAATTGTTGCAAGTATCCATTGTTTCAGCCAAATTCACATCAGTAAGAGATTCTAGGAAATACCTCTAATGATATCCAATTTACGCTTAGTAGAGAGACCAATTTCAAAGGCACGCCTCCATGATCTGTAGTTTTGGTGATCCTGTTAACTTTTCTTTGAACACACCATGAACCAGGACCATCAGAATGGATGCAAGAACAGGGGATTTTGAAACAGAGATGAAGAATCACTAGCAGCACCCATCAGAACTTGAATGAAGGAGCCATTGTTAAACCAGCGGAAGCTTTTTAGTTATAAAGAATAACAGACTAACAACTAACAGATTGCACAGGTTCTATTGTGATAACAATAACAGAATCACAAAACGGAAACGCAATGTAGATGAAATCCACCATTGTTAGTAGGCTCCTGATACCATGAGAACTAACAGGATGTAAATGAAAGAACAAGTGAAATGAAAGAATGAAAGGATTAATTTGGGAAAAGTTTCATTGAAGTGAAAATGAAGTGTAGTACATCGTGTTTATATACAAAAGGAGAGGAAAATTAACTGCTTCTAACAACTTTCTAAACATATTTACATAATGCACCCTTCTACTTTTATCTTTTGTATCTACTTCAGGCCTTGTACTTGAACACAATTAAAGACAAAGGATATTGTCAAAACAAAGTCATCTACTTTTCTTAGTGGCTCCGTTTTGTTTCTGGTAATTTAACTTTTTCTTAGTCTTGTTTTGGTTTTTGTAATTACGTTTGGTGGGTTGAATTGGTAGTTCAGTCAATAGCATAACCGATTAAATTGTCTGACATGGTATACTTTATACTCAAGCGTTGACATATTTTGTTGATGTGTAGGCTGATCCTCACAATTTAGCAAAATTTATATAAGTTATTAGATAACTTAATCAGTCATGTGTCTCAGTTTAATGAGAAAAGTATGACAATAACCCTAAAAGGAACGCAAGGTTAGTTTATAACAATTACGTCGATTACCTTTGTATAGAAGATAAGAGTTGAAAGAGTTTGGTCCAACTCGAAGGTCACACTAGTCGAATCCACTCTTAAACCATCTTCTGTAAGTTCTAGGCATCCTCACTCTCATTTACTTATGTAATTTACTCATAATAATAAGCTTGAAACAGCACCTAAGTTCAATACATGTTTTCTGTCTTGTTTCTGTTTTAACGAAAATAAACAAACACATCTCATATTTCATCGACATGTTATACTAATCAAGGAAAAATCTGTTAAAGAATAACCTAAATATATTTAATAACATGTTACTATGCGCAGCAAGTTGATTTGAAAGCTTAAAAACCAAAAACGAAACTGTTTTTCATAACAGTTGCATATCGAGCAACCTTTCTGAGTGACCAACTTTGGCCATTTATTTTTCCTATCAAACGAGCTCCAAAAATTCTGAAACTTGGTGAATTTAAAGACCTTGCAACATAGATTACAAAGGATCAAAGGCATTCTAAAAATCTTGCAAGGCCACGTTTTAAATTGATGTCCTTTTGGGCTTTTCACCCACTGTAACGAAAACAAAAACCAACACCCCTATTTAAATTGTTGTCATTTAAAAACTATAAACTACTTTTAGTAACCTTTCAAAATAAACTAGAAAACATGTTAATGAGCCATTATAACAAGTTCATAAAGTTTAAGGGTTTAACTTTTGTTTCTGTTCATTTTCTGTTTTAACGAACCAAACAAACAGTCCCTATGCAATTTATCTTGTTTTACGATATAAGACCCTTACTATAACCTTTAGAGGAAGTAAATATTCAGTTAATAAGTTGCATAAAAAAAAACATGCATTTTTATAAAGTTTAACACACTTTCTTTCTCTTTTCTGGTATTGCGCAAAAACAGCCCAAACGCCTCACTTTGGACCAAGTTTTAACCCACAAGCTTCGAGCTTTAAGATGAGCTATTGAGCCATTTTAAAAGCCCCTAGGAGACTCTAGAACGCCCCAAAGTCCTGGCCAAAAGATGTACTTAAACACGTTTATATTCCCTCGTTTTTCCTTGTCGCAAATCACAAAACCTAACATCCCTTTCTGTACCTTTTTACTAAATACACTATTACAAGCTATAAGCTACTAAGGAAATAACTTTTAATAAGCCTAATAAATAGTAAACAAGCTACGGGAAAAGTCTCAAAAGGTTTCGAGGCCAAAATCTTGTTTTTATTTTTCTTTCTTTCTTTGTCGAAATAGCCCAAGTGACCCTCTTTGACGATTTATTTCAACCACATGGTAAAAGCTTTAGATATCAAGGCTGTACCATTTAATAGACCTCGCAACATAGATTTTAAAGAAACAAGAATGTCGTAAAAACCTTTCACGGCCTAGCTTATATTTAGCCTTCCTTTTGGTGTCGCAACCAAAAAACCAAACGCACCTTTTTAATTGTTTTGAGCTAAAAAGCTATTTTTATAAGCTAATAAGCTGTTAAAAGCTTCTTTGCAACTTAATATAACTTATACTAATAAGCCGTAGCAAGCCCCGCCACTTTCCAAACTTAAAACACAAGTATACAGAAATGAGGACTAGAAATGATACGATTTTCATGCACAAGGGTATATATTGTAAATTTCTATAAAATTTTAAGTAGAGGGACTGAAAATGTAATTTCATGAATATTATAAGTCAAAAGGGCTATTTTTGTCAACTGCCAAACTATAAGGTATAAAATGTCAATACTTGAAACTATAAGGGTAAAAGTGTAACATTTTATATAATGTTTCGGGAATATGTTTTAATACTTTAAACGGCTCGGGTTTATTTTATAAAATGTGTATATATGAAATATATATATATCGTTAACGAACCAACGAAAACATAAATATGAAAATAAGAAAAATAATAAACTCTTGTCATTTATTAACTTTTGAAGATTCTTCATGTTATCTCATTTAACATTTAAACCATAAACAAACTCTTGTGATATCAATACTTAGATCATGTAAATATACGGATACTAAAACTTGACATATCCACTCAGGTCGCGTGTCGGAGCCGTTTATTGCCTATACCTAATTTGTTTTTCATCCAGACTACTGTAACATCAAGGTGAGTCATAGCCCCACTTTTACTCGTTTAAGTTCTCTATAAACTCTTTGGGGGAGATACATGCTCAAATACTTGTTTGATACTCAAATATTTATACTCTTATGCTACGCTATGCTCATGATACTTTTGCACATGAAATGTAGTTACGATATGTGCCTTAATGTGTTACACTTATTCTATACTTTATTCTTAGCAACTGTTTAACTCTTGAATGGAGCCGATGGAGAGGTATTGATAGTACTATCGGGCTGACACCCCCACTCTAGGTCCCCGATTCATGGCCTTGGGTGAATATAATCCGGTATTCTTATGATACTTACTTATTCTAGTCACGAGGTTCAGTTTGCTGTTATGCTGTACATTAAGTGATTACATATATCGTTACGCGCATGTCTTATTCATACTATATTTTAGCAGTGGATTGTGAACACACAGGTTGCAAGTTTTGTATGGGCGGGATTTGCAACTGAGTGGATTTACAGTGCCTTTGCTGTGAAAACATTCTTTAAAAACCTTTTCAATTTATTTTCAATAAACTCTATGAACTCACCAACCTTTGTGTTGACACTTTTTAGCATGTTTATCACAGGTTAGTAAGGCGATAGCGGATGCATGGATCGTAGAGTCATTTGCATTCTTTGGAGATTTATGCCTTTATCCTTTACCATTCAACATGCTTTAAAAACACTTATGTATTATTTTTACTTTGGAACCTCATATAATAACTATGTTTAATAATTCGAATGGTAACTTTTCAAAATGCCCCATTTAGAGGTCATTTTCTATACCTTGTGCTTTATATTGTGAAGTAGCACCCCATTGACACTATCGTTCCGCTGCGATATTTTGGGGGTGTTACAAAACGCTTAAATCCGCAAAAACTTATTCGGTACCACAACGACTAACTCAATCTCTAGTTAATAAACTAACCTAAAATACATATTAAAATCACCAACAAACTTCCAACTACAATCTTAACTACCTAACTACCAATTTCTAAACAAACATACGCAATCTGCTCGCTAATAAACATAACTACGCTAAAAGTAACTCACACAACATGATTGCTAATCTGGACAAGACATCATCCAATGTTGATTTTCATGCTATTATTGATTTCCTGACTGGGTCTTCAATCAGTTATGCTATATTGGTCAATCCTGACATTATTGGACCATGTATTCAACAATTTTGGGCTACTGCTACATCTGGTTGGGAAGAACCTGATGTATCTTTCATTCAAGCTAAGGTTGCTGGAAAGATTATTAGGATCACTGAGGCTACAGTAAGGGAAGATCTTTTGTTTCATGATGAAGAAGGTACTGTTAGATTTGATAAACAAGTACTATGAGATACTCTCAGAGATATAGGGTATGAAGGTTCTCTCACTAAACTTACTTTTCAGAAGCCCTTATTCAGTCCTCATTGGAAGTATCTTATTCATGTTTTACTTCATTGCTTAAGTTCCAAAAGTACTGCCTGGAATGAGTTTAGTCAAACCATAGCTTCTGCATTAGTGGGATTAGCTACCAATAAACCTTTCAATTTCTCATTTATGATTCTTGATGGTATGCACAACAATATCAAAAATGGTTCACCATTTTTGATGTATCCCAGATTTGTTCAATTATTTTTGAACAAACAGCTTGAGGATGTTCCTAAACCTCCAAGATTTTTGCCTGCTATAGTTCTTCCTAACAAGGTGTTCACATTTATGGCTACAAAGAGTGCAAAGTTTTCTGGGAGAAATACACCTTTAACTGCTTATATTTTGGAAGTAGCACAGGCTGTTAGAGATGCAGCACAAGATGATTCAGATCATGATACTGAGCATTCAGATTCAGCTAATACTCCATCCCAAGCTCCTTACTCTTCTCAACATACTGAGTATTCACATTCACGGGAAGGAACTGTTTCTCAACATACTGCTCATTCAATGGATCAAGAACCTGCTCAACATACTGCTTCATCACCAACTCATGAATCTTCTCAACATACTGCTTCCATGGAAAGTACTGCTTCTCTGCAAGGTACTGCCATTGATGATTCAGAGCAAGGTGAGAATCAACCACCATCTCCCAATGATTATACTTCCACAGATGGGTCTCAAACATCTGGAGGAGATGAGGGAGTAATGGCTAATGAGGGAATGCTGGACAATTATGCTTTAACTAGGGAATTGAGGAGGCTAAAGAAAGCTTATGATAATCAAGCTGCAGCAATGTTGAAGTTGAAGAGTAAGTTCAAGAGATTGAAAAGCTTTGTATGGCCACTTGTTCAACATCACAGATTGTGGGTGAAATCACAGAAGAAAAGTGGTCAGAAACCTAAGAAGGTCTCTAAGCCTAAGAAAAGGAAGCTCAAGAAGCATTCTTCATTCACATTGGGGAGGAATTTGGAAGATGAAAATCTGAATGAAGATGCTGAACTTAATAAAGATCCAGATGCTGAAATTCATAAGGATTTAGATGCTGAACCTGAAGAGAATTTGAATGAAGTTGCTGCACCTCATGAAAATCCATATGAAGAGGCTCACTATGATGATACTTACACCACTTTTTGAAGATGTTGTTCCTCAAAATACTGTTGAGAGAAAAAGTGATGAAACTGAGCAGATAAATCTTGAAGATGACAATGATGTTATTCATAGTGGAGATGCAGAAAAGATGGATTTAGAAGGTAATGGTCAAAATACTTCTCTTCAAGGTGTTGCTGAACAAGGTATTGGTGCTCAAGGTACTGTGGCTCAAAGTACTGTTAGGCTATATCTGATTACACCAAGGACTTTGGATTTTAATGAAGAAGTTGGTCCTTCAAATCCAATTCAGCAAGAGGAACATAGTGATGATGAGACCATTGCTCATATGTTGCTCTACATGTCAAGACCTAGAGGTATTACTATTCCTGGAGTTGAAGAATCTCAAGTCTTACAACCTTCTTCTCAGCCTACTCAAGAGGTAGATCCAAAAGATAAAGGAAAAGGAATCTTGGTAGAATCAAAGAAAAAGAAGAAGAAGTTTACTTTAGCAGAATTAAGAGCAATTGAGGTTGCTAAAAATGAAGAAGCTGCTAGAATGTGGCAGGCTAAGTATGATGCTGCATTAGAGAAAGAAAAGGAGATAGTTGTTCAACCAAGTAAACCAAAATCAAAAGCTCAAGAAAGAAATGCAATGATGAG
>LBNU01021661.1:10403-44658 GCA_014162995.1 Artemisia annua | reverse complement strand
GGGGGGGGGGGTGTTTTGCAAATTTTTGAAATATGTAGCCGTTATATTAACGTTAGGGGGGGGGTGAAATTATTTTTTATTTTTTTTTTAAAACAGCCACTTAACGCAGCGTTAGTGGGTTAACGTCCCACGTTAATGCTGCGTTAACGTGGAGGATGCAGTGGTAACGCACCCACTAACATGCGTTATTGGGGCTTTAACGCAGGTGTCATGTTAACGTTGCGAGTGCTCTAATAGATTAAGTGGGGGAGGCTTATGACAAATAATATATAAATAATGGGTATTGGGTGATAGTCGGGGGTAATGGTTCTATTCGAGGGGGTTTTGCAACCGCTATTAGATGTGTTCACAAATTAGGTAAATAGGCATATTAGATGGGGCTTAGCAACCACTATCAGAGGTGTTCACAAATACGGTAATGCTCATAGGAACTGTAGTTATAGATCAAGAAAATAATTTAATTTAATAAGTTGATAAAGGTTTATCTATCACAAAATTATTCAACAAGCATGACTTAAGAAAATTATTTAATATAACTAATTGTGTGTATTACCAAAGACATTATCATTACAACTTTCTCTTTCTTAGGGCATTCACTATGGTAGTTTTATCAAAAGGTCTAAGCTTTATGTAAAGCTTGATCTTTCATTTTAACCACAATGATCATTTATTTCATATACATGTGGCATGAAAAGGTTCAAATTCTTGAACCTATTCATAACTTAATGCATGTGTTATTATAAATCATTTGAAGAGTTTTTAAAAGGTTTATGCATAGTGAACATAGGTTTATATCATCAAAAGATTTATAAATTAGTAATGATTATGCACCTCTATAAAGCTTTGTCATTGTGGATGCTCTTAGTTTTGCAGAATGACGGTTTTACCCTTAATTAATAATTGAATACTACTTATTTAATGTTTATTTAATGTTTGTAATAATAATTTCAAGTGAGAGTAATATGATAATGCGAACTAAATTTCTTATCTATTTTTAGAAATTGTCGATTAATTTTGGACGATTCGAAATGAAAATCATGGAGGAAATACATACCAAAACAAAAATGTACATAACTTTTTCTTTTTTTTTAAGTGAACAAATATCAACTTTTCAAAAATTACAACAACTATGGAAAATGGTTTTTGGTAATACACAAAATCTAACTATCTTATAATGGAATACAACTTCTAAAGCTATAAGTATAACAACTAATACTACTTATAGAAATTCCCCTCATATTTAATTTTAACATACAATTAATATTGACATTAAATACAATAAATAAAACATTATGTACATTAAATACAATTAATTAACTGGTCAATAAATACAATTAATGCACTTATTAAAACACCCCTTACATAAGAAATACAAATTATCAAGCATATTGTACAACCAACTTAAACACTATTCCTGCATTAAATGTCACTAATACAAATAATAAAGCGCATTATACAAATATTCAAGCCTGAACGAGCAACGGGCCAAATGGGCTCGAGCCCGAACGGGCACGGACCAAACGGGCTCGACCCCGAACGGACACGAGCTAAACGAAAATATTGATATCCATAAATTTATTATCAAAAAGAACATAATAAACTAAAATACATCATTCACCGAAAAATTTATTTCAGAATACCCGCCGCCATGATTAGCTTGCTATTCAACTCCCCGCTACTTGAAAGTCAAAAGCGACAATAAAACAAAACTTGATACTATAACAACCCCCATCACTTCAAACTATTCCATTTCACTTGCTCATCAAATTTTCAAGCCACAACACAATACAAAAAAATTCTCTTCACCAACATATCTCACTCTTCACAGTACCAAAAAGGTAAAAAAAAAAAAAAAGTAAAAAAAAAGTATCCTCTCAATCTGCAATTTACCTGTCACTTTTGGAAACATACTTCTCACCAGATCCATCACTATCACTATATTTACAACCATCACTTATTGCATCACTTAAATAAATACCAAATTACTATAATAATACTGTTGGATCATTTTTATTTTGGAAAAAGATTGGGAGACCTAAAACATATGACTAATTTTGTGCCTAACTTACGTGGCATTACCTCATTGGATCGTGAAGAAGTGGGTCCGGTTGATACAACCAATGAATTGTTGCCACACATGTTTAGGCACAAAATTAGGCACAACTCTTAGGCATGCCAATCATTTCTCTTTTATTTTTTCTTTCTAACTGTAAACATAATGTTTTTGTTTTTATTAGCTTTCTACTAGTAATTAATTATTGTCCCCTTTTATATCACTAGTTATAAATTTATCACTATATATAATTGACTCACTCACTCCACTAGCAGCAAGCCCTACCAAATCTATTATTATTTTTGTTAACCTTATTATATAATTTGATGTGATATAGCATATGTGTGATTAGTTGCTTTGATTTGATGTTTTGACTTGTTCGAAACTGTTCGAAATTGCTGTTTATTCATATAGATCTGATTTTCAGGTTTCTGATTGATTGTTTATGTAGAATTTATAGTTATTAGGTTGCGGATTTTACGGTAAAGTATTAGAAGGCGATTTGGTGGAGTAATTAGGTTGTTGAGCGATTAAGTGAAGAGAATTTAGTGTAGGAAAGCGCGTTTTATGGTTTAGTAGGATATATGGTTAGTTAATGATAAGTTGAGCGAAATTTGTTATAAAAGGCGCGGTTTAGTTAGGTTTTGTGTATTGGCTAATGTTGTGAAGGAGGAATAAGGTTGAACGAAATTTGTATTCAAAGGCGCGGTTTAGTTAGGTTTTGTGTATTGGCTAATGTTGTGAAGGAGCAATAAGGTTGAGCGAAATTTGTTAGGTTAGGTTAGTTAAGGGGTTTGAATTTTGATGGAGGGAGGGAGAATAAGGAAGTACGGACAAAAGCATCAGCAGTTGAGTCCGGATAGAGCGAAAGTATGGAAAGAGAGGTCTCCTAAGTATCGGCAGCGGGAACCGGAGCCCGAGCCGGAAGTGTTGGAGAAGGATAAAAAAGTGGCGGTTGTTTATTATTTGTGTCGGAATAGGCAGCTTGAACATCCGCATTTTATTGAAGTGCCTTTAGCGTCGTCTGAAGGTCTTTTTTTGAGAGGTATATGATAATGTATTTGACAAATTTTGAATCGAGCTTTAGTTTGTTGCGAAATTTGATTTGAAATGTTTGTTGTAGATGTGATTGAGAAGCTTAACGGTTTGAGAGGACGGGGCATGGCTTCTATGTATTCATGGTCTTGCAAAAGGTCAGTTTCCGCTAACGAATTGTATTTTCTTATTGATATATCTGGCTAGAATAGTTTGATGAATGTCGAGTTTGAATTGATTGCTGATGCAGGAGTTATAAAAATGGGTTCGTATGGCATGATCTTTGTGAAGATGATTTGATTCTGCCTGCTAATGGTAACGAGTATGTTCTCAAAGGGTCTGAGCTTGTCGAAGAGTCTAATTCAGGTGCGTATGTCTTTATAAACTTTCACATCTTCAAACTTCGAATATTGAATAGTTTATTGGTGTTTGAGAACTTTTAATTACGGGCTTATTGCTTGTGTAAAGTAGTATTCGTGCTTTTTGAACAATGCTATGCGCCCCAATAAAATCTCTTGCCTTTTAGTTATGCTATAGGAAGATAACAATTGGTTATAAGGTCTAAAATCCATAGGGAAATATAGCTGATAGGGTGATGTCCGTAAGTAGATTAATAATGCATGTAATATGTGTGCAGACCGTTTCGCACCTGCTGTAAAATTGCAGAACCTAAAACAATTACCAGAACCACCATCTGCAAGAAGTCAAGATGACTCTTCGTCATCAACAAGCATGAGCGGTAGAGAGACTAAAAACTCTCAAGACTACGAGTTATCTCCTCCTGTTCGACATTCTAGCTCACCTGGTCTGTCCCCGGAGTCTAGAGGTGGGAAAAGTACAGTGTCGGGTGGTTGTCTTAGCTTAACCGAATACAAAATCTACAAAAGTGATGGTCTTGCTGATGCTTCTACTCAAACAGAGGAAAATATTAGAACTAATAAAGGTCAAGAAACCTGCACACGAGGCGTTTCAACTGATGACGTGGCAATAGAATCCTTAGATAACATTTCTCCTCAAAACCAAGTTGTTAGAAATAATTCTGAAATTCAAATAGATCCGTCCCCTCCATCTTCATCCAGTTCCACTATGGGAAAAACCGATACATTGGAATCTCTAATAAAAGCTGATGCTAGTATGTTTAATGGTTTCAAAAGAATGGAAGATGGTCAAATGCAAGTCAATCCGAGGCTCAGGGCTACCGATTTGTTAATGCAGCTGATCTCTTGTGGATCGATAACGGTCAAAGATCACAATTTTGGCCTAATTCCATCTTATAAACCAAGATTCTCGGACTCGAAATTTGCATCACCTTTATACTCGACATCTGTAATGTTGGGCGAGCATGATTGCTTGCCAGATAATCCAAGGTTTATGAGCATGAGGTTAGAAGATAAGGAATACTTCAGTGGGAGTGTAGTGGAGGCAAAACTACGCCAAGAAGAAGGCATGGCAACTCTAAAACGATCATCTTCCTACAATGCCGACAGGTTTGTATTTCCCTTAAGATTAAAACTACTAAATTTAGTGGCATATCTTTTAACTCACATATTTGATAATAGTGTTATAGCGTTATGTAAAGTGGCATTCTGAATTGCAGGACCAATAATGGTGGACCAGATTTAGATAAAGAGGAAACTACAACAACACGTACAAGGTGTATACCGAGATCACTCAAGGTGTCACTCAGTAAACACCCAAAAAGTGAATCAATGAGATCCCCAATGTCTGATGGACCAAGAATCTCATCCGCTTCGGTACCCAGTTCACGAATTGTATCGCCTTGTCCGTCAAATGTTAGTAGCAAAAGAATGACGGAGTCCAAGAAACAGTCCGGTAAATTGGAGTCCTTCAGGGAAGAGAAGGAAAATGTGATCAAAATCGAAGAAAGTTAAGTTATAGCCTGTAGGTTTAAATAATATAAACTGCAAAATGCAAGATAATGCAATGTACTATTCATTTTTTACTAATATATGCGACACACATTTTTTTTCATTTGATGCAACATATCTATCAAGCCTTACCAAAGTATATAATCTGGTGCATATGATAATTAAAACGATGGTAATATGTTTCGTTAAATGATGAAAAAAAAGGCAAGTATGTTGCATATATGGTAAAAAGTGAATGTAACAGCAAGTTTTCTTGCAGTTTGCTTAAAAACAAAGAAAACAATCTCTTTTGGTCATTGGTTGAGATATCGTATGATTTCCATTAACAGGCTTGCTTCAGGAGCTCGGGTTATCATCCACTCGGAACCACCTTATGATACATAAGGTACACTTGTAATGTTATTATTAGTTCATTCGTTTTTGTCTCAAAATCAAATGTTAATCAGCCTGAATTCGGCAATTAGAATTTGTCGGTGGGCATTTTAGTAAAGTCGGTTTGTGAATTTGAAAAAGAAGAGAATCAAAATTATCAAGGAAAAAGGTGATTAATTTGAGTATCAAGTGGGGTGCCATATGAGTACCCTTCCTTTTTTTGTTCTTGGTCTGCCTTTTTATATCCTGCTTTTTTGGCTTTACAACCAATACTAATGCAATCTTGAGATTTTACTTTCATCATGAAATATATTAAATTGGTTCCTTTTGGCATCTAAGGCTTTAATTCACTTGCATGTATATTGCTCAACAAGATAGATAAAGTTTGGTTAGTATTAAATTCGAAAAATAACGTTATATAAAGACAATGAAAAGAACAAAGTTCCAACAAGAAGTTGATGCCATTAAGTTATCCATTTGTCAATTATTATTGTTAGGTTGAACATTATTGGTTGCAGCCATTTGGATACACAAACATTCATTTTGGATGTGTTATGTATCTCTCTATAGTTTTTAATGTGCATTTTTTGATTTCTAGCTGTTGCTAAAGTTGGTAGGGCTTTTGTTTTGTGTGTGATTTTTGTGCCACTTATTTGTGTGGTACTGGGTAAGTTTTGTTTCTAGTAAAAGACCTAGTTTGACTTGGAAATAGTCAAATAGTCACCACATCGGATTCCAAGCTAAAAGCTAGACTCAAAGTCAAAATTTCCTAAAGTTATTGCCATTTTGGCTGTACATGGTATACTTTTTTTGGAAACAGCAAAACATTATATAAAAATTTGATAAGTATACTATAATCAAATCTTATCAAATGAAACTAGCACCAAGAAATATCATTTATTGGTTCTATGATAAACTAAAAGAGTAATAGGGAAAATATGCAACACCATAATTTTTAATGGTGGCCCATGTACGAATAATTGGATGACTCCATCTATAAGCTGGACCAATCTTCTTTAAGCTAAAATTTTGCTAGGTAGAAGCACTTATGATGTAGGTTTGCATCGTGTGGACCTAAACGACCTAACAACATTTTTCTTACTAGCATCGATAGACAAATATAGCCTATGGTCTAGCTCCCCTTTATCCTCTCAGCTTTAGGGATACTTTTAGGGATGGTTAGTGGGTTGGGGTTGATGCCTACATATATGCACCTAAGTCGATACGTATGTCAAAAAGTTATAACGTGGCCAGGCATGTTAAGTATAAAGGTTGTGCCAGCCCGGTCACAATTTGAGTTCAAATCAAAAGCTACACAATAAATATTATAAAGTGAGTCCGGGAATTTTGTATTACTACTAGAGGTGGCAATTTAAGAGCCATTGGTTAAACATGGGTCTAGTTAGGCAATATCTAGTAGGAGATGAGTCTCCTTAAATATTATAGATGGGTCTTATTGGGTATTTGATAGAAAGTGTAATTATATACAATAATTACCTAACGAGTTTAGGCCGGTCTAACAGGTCAATTTTTATTTATTTATTTATTTTTATTTTTTTAATTTATTATTATTTTTTGTACTTTTTTCATCTTTTACTCAAAAAAAATTCTTGTCGACCGGACCAAAACCCATCTAGAGTCGGACCCATTTAGAACCATGTTTTTAGAATACCCATCTAGACCCGGACTCGTCTAGACCCAAACCTATCTAGACCCGTGACCCAAACCCGACCCGACTCACATATTTTGCGACCTCTAACTACTACACATAAATTACTTTGAGTAAATCTTAAACATAGTTAATCTTAAAATAGTTGAGATTTCTGGAAAAAGTGTAAGTAAATTTATAATCATTGTTGTTAAATATTTTAAGATGCGTTCTTAAAGGGGTTTGTGGGTTGAAAACTCTACCTACCCCAACCTTTCTTAACCAAGATAGTCAGTTCAGCACATTTGTGACCCTAGTTCACTTCCCTAAGTTTGTTACTCCTAATAAGTTCTTAACTACCTCTTCTTGAGTGCGCTATATAACCATTTCTCTCCACTTTGAAGTCAAAGTTCCTGTCAAGGTTTAAGTTAAGACATTGTAAGGACTAAGGAGTTCCAGAATTCCCACATAGAATTGTTATTGGCATCAAGATAAGCAGGCACTTGCACATGTCTTTTTGTACTTGAACTTTTGTGGGTATCCAAATATTTGGCGCGGCTAAAGTTGGAATCTATGATCTGTCTATTTTTCGACAAGTCGATTTGGATAATGTTTTATCACCATCAGGTTAGATATGAACTTATATTTAGGGATTAAAAATCAATTTAGGCTGCAAACATATTGACTCCTTAACAAATTAGCCATTTTGCGTCAGTTCAGAAATTTTCTAATCATTAAAAGAGTACTACTATTCTATCTAAATCAGGTCCATGATCATAGATTCAACTGGTAACATTATATGATGTGAATTAGTTATTATTTTTTTCTTTCTAAAATAGAGCTAACACCCATTTTAAGGTAATAAGTACGTTTGTCAAACAAATAACAACCGACAATCCAAAAAGAGTGTTGAATTTATATCAGGAACCAAACACAACCCCCGAGTTAAACCGCATACAAACAAAAATGCAGGTTATTTAAACCATTTTGATGTTTAGATTCAACCATATTGACGATGTTTGGATTTATTGATGTTAAACAACCAGAATACTAGTACTATAATTCGGGTAACTTGGACTCGTCTACTACACACCCGAAACTCCGTCGTGCGAATAAACAATAATAGAGTAACCTTTCTTAATCTTTATATGGTGCGATAAGTGACACCGAGCCTTGACATATACACCAGACTCTACTTTTTGTATTCCATAACCTATTACCAGATTCTATCAATTTCATCAGAACGTGTTTGGTTTGTTGAACGGAATGGTAATGATATATGGGATTGATAGATGTGGCCTGTGGGTATGGATATTGTAAGCACACCTCTTGAGCCAAGTATGAGAAAACCCTAATCCAGCCCTCTAAACCAAACTTGGGTAATACTAGTCAGTCACACCCATCCCTTATTCCTAAACTCACAATCTAAAACGGTCCCTAAGTTGTACGACCAATTTTGTAACAATAAAGAAAAAATATATTTGAAGGAAGCAAGGTTTTTGCTCGGCTTCCCCACCTCGAGCTCCATGAGCACAAGACCAACACGAGACCACCACAACGTGACCCGATCTATCCCGACCCCGGTCCTTTCCACTCCGAGCCACCCCGATACCACCGTGAATGTTCTTATGTGGTGCAAAAAGTGACCTCGAGTGTTGACATATACACTGCTCTGCACTTTTCAAATTGCATAACCTACTATGTTTACATTTACAACTAAAAGTTCAAAAAAAAAAAAAAAAAATCCAAAATGCTACAATGATTACCCATAATATTTAACATGGCATGTGAAAAAAAACCAGAATGTGCCCACATAAAATGACATTAGATGTGGGCCTATAACTCTGTAAGAGGACCAAGTTGTTTCGTACTAGAACTCATTTATTCTCAACGTAACAAGAGGACCAACTTTTGTTGTACCAAACCAAAACACAAGGAACATGTCGAAATGGTGACCGAATTGTATTTTTTATTGACTTCAAAAATAAAAAATACACAGGTTTTGCGACATCATTGATTTTGCCGCTATCTAGGAGGCTTAACATTAAGTAGTAGAAAATTTTGTTCATGATGTGTGTATGTGATGATAGAATCAAATTTCATGTATTTAACATGTCAAAGTTAAACATAACAGGTTAAAGTTTCCATTGAACCACCTTACGATAACCTAATTACTTTTTGTGATACACGGTTTGCATGTATAATTAACAGAACAACAACAATACACAATCTTGATGGAGCTGAATATGGAGAAAGTAAGATGAAGATAGTCGCACTAGTATTTGATGATGAGTGTATAATTTATACCTTAGATGGTAATTGTATGTATTTTTCGTTAACACATGATAAACAAATGTCACATAAGAAATACCTACATTTATACTTATAATCAAAGAACAAAAATGATCTAGACACTTCGAGTTAACAAGATTTTAGATTAGAAACTGTGTTCAAATTGGTATCCTTTTATTGTTTTTCTACTCGTTGTTTTGATTAAGGTTTCGTACTTTACTTTCCACTAGGTTACATGTTGCAACAAATTGATCACCTTGTAGAGTTGTACATATTGATCACCTTGTACCTCATACTATAATACGTTATTAGATTCAGATTTTCGCAGGTCGTTGTAAACATGACCAGTAATTATTATTTCACAGCCAAAAAGAAAAATAACCACAGGTTCAAATAAGTTAGAGATAGTTGAATGGTAATTTGAAGTGTTCACAATTTCATGGTCTTGACCTCAAGACTTCAAGTCTTGTAAAGACAATTATAGACAGCATTTTATATTTTATTTTCAAGAAAATATAATCACATGTTTACGCACCGATATAAAGTAAGAGAAATGGTTGAGGTTTGTGTTTTTTTATATTTATAACTTTTACATGGTGCATTTAATATTTCAAACTTTTTTAAAATAAGTATTTGAATTATGAAGACGCTTTCGATTCAGGGGCCCAAATAAAAAAGACAGATCGACAATTGTCCAAAAATGTCAAAGCCCACCCCACGTGAATCATAAAAAGGGTTGTATATTAAAAAATAATTTTCAAAAACACATCATACTATTTATGAAACATTTATGCTTAATCTTAAAATTTTAATAGGGCTTAAAAATAAGTAAAACGGTTTCTCTAATAAACCCTTATTAATGTTTATCAAACTTTAATTTTAAATGAAAACTTCTAAAATGACAATTTATACAAACAATGTTAACTTAAAAAACCAACTACACGGTTTGAACAGAACTTTATAATATAAATGAAAACTTTTAATAAGACACAACTTTTAATTTCTAAACACAACTACATAGTTTATCAATTTTGAATAAAGGCTTTTTTATCACACGAAAATGAATAATTGAAAAAAGCGATTAGAAATTGAACCCGTAATTATTGTATTAAGAGTCACACTATATCACAAGTTTGCAAATATAATTATATGCGGCTATATGCCTCGCTTTGCGCGTGTATTCGTCTAATATCGTATGAAAATGTAAAAAAAAAAAAAAAAAAAAAAAAAAAAAAAAAAAAAAAAAAAAAAAAAAAAAAAAAAAAAAAAAAAAAAAAAAAACCATTTGGGGAAGCTGTACTTTGAGGTTTATTATTAAAGACGTATAGATAAAATCATAAAATGATAAATTAACTTGAATACGTTATTTGAAAGATGTTTTCACATTCAATCATATCAACTTGTCGTGAAAAATGTTAAATTAGCTTGAATACGAAGTAGGTGGTGTATGTGTCTATATCATTTGATTATCATATGTGTCTGTACTTTATTTGACATATTTTTTTATCCGTATTTGTTTTCGTAATACATGTTAAAGCATAAGTGAATCTGTTTTAAGATCGGGTGTTATGGTTGTGCATCACCACACGTGAAGGTCATGGCGGCTGTCAATTTTGGCGCATGAAGTCCTCACGTTTGTGTTGGTTAAGTGGTGCAGACAACCTAACTAAACGCACTATTTTATTATTATTATTTTTTGTTTGTGAGTGTGTGATGTATATTTGTGAGTCGTTGGTGTTTTTGGGTTAAGTTATGGATTCTGAGTTTTAAGAGAAAAAACTGAGATGACAACACTTTTTGCTATAACACCGTCGGATAACACCATGAGTACCTAGTGCTCTAAATGTGGTGGTAAGGTGGTGCGTTGGAAAACTGAGGCGCCACTAAGATATAGATGATGATCGAGTGACCATTACTCCTAGACTAAGTGTTTTCCTTTAAGAGATAGTCCAATCCATATATTTGGTTAACAAGGGGGTTTCGAGTCTACTCCTTCTCGTATCACAGGTTCGACCCCTTGGTCCAGATTGATTGCTTCTACATATCGTCTTATAAATAATCAGGTCATCGACCCTTTTGTTATAAAAAAGCATGTGGGAAATGGTTCTTCCACACGGTTTTGGGAAGATTTTTGGCTCGATAATCAGTTGTTATCTAGTCGGTTTCCTCGTTTATACGCGCTGGAAAACCTAAAAAATGTCGTTATAGCTGATCGATGGAACGGTGTTGCTTGGTTTTGGCAATGGAGACGTCAAGTAAGGGGAGGTGTCGAACAATCTCAGCTTGATTCCTTTGTGTGCTCTCCTAGCAAATGTCACTTTATCCTCAGAAAGGGATCGGTGGTGGTGGAGCTTGGATCCAAATGGTATTTTCTCGGTTGAATTGACTAGACCATGTATAGATAATGTTGTTCTCCCAAGCGCACAAGTTTCTACCCGTCGGAAAGTTAACATTCTATTATGACGTCTTTTGCTAGATCGTATTCCCACAAGACTTCACCTTCATAATCGCGGTTTAGACATCCCGAACATATTATGCCTGATTTGTAAACTTCACACGGAATAGAGCACACACCTTTTCATTGGTTGTGACTTGTGAGGTGGCCAAATCGACTTGGGCTGTTATTGGTGGTTGGATCGAGTTGCCTTTGGTTGGTGTTCAATTAGTTGTTGGGCTTTTCTCGTGACTGGATTCTCTCAACTTCAACTCAAATAAGAAGAATCTTATTGAACCGGTGTTTTTTTACTACGTTTTGGATGCTTTGGAGGTTCAGAAACGAGACGGTTTTCGGAAACAAAAAAGTTAGAAAAGATAGAATTGTCGAGTCTATTAAAGAGTTTTCTTTTCTATGAGTGTCTAATCGTAGTAAAAAAAATATGTTAGTAGTTGGACCGATTGACTGAAAAATCCAATCCTTTGGTAATATTATCTAGCCTCTGGCTAGTTTTTCTGTTTATATCGTTCAGCTATTAAAAAAATAATAATAAAATAAAATAAACTGTACTTTTACCTTCGTTCTTTATGTATTTTGAATGGATTACATTACACAAAAATTATATTATACTTCATGAATCGTGCTGATTATGTTTTATTCTATACTTTGCAGATATGTTCACTATAGAATTTGTGATCTTTGTTACATAAACAAGTTTGCTTCAATTGATCATCAGACCTCTCAATTTCAACCACAAATCTATTTGAATTATTATGTCTCTTTATTTATCACATGGCAATATGGCACAATGGGGCCAGTGTATGATAGGTGTCAATGATTTTTGTTTTTAACGTCTCATTTGAAATTTTTGGTTACAAAATTTTGTGGAAGCACATTTTTGTACCAAATGAAAAATAGTTCGCTAATAAATCTTCATCATTTAATCATAAATTCATACTATAGATAAATAAATTTCAATACCAAAAACTGAATAAATCCACATAAAGAAAATAAAATTATAGAAGAAACTACAATTACAACGCAAACATACAAACTCCAACTCATAAAGAGAAATAAAAAGTAGACATAAAATTTATTAACGAGGACATAAAAGTCTTTTGACCAACTTAAAAGTCCGACCCGGGCACCGGTTCATGGCCAGTACGGGTAATGAAAACGAGCTCAGGGCAACGGCTCATGGCCAGTACGGGTAATGAAAACGAGCTCATAAATGGCTCCAGCGAGACCAGCTCCAATAAACGGGCCAGCCCAGTAAATCCAGTGGCAACTCCAGGTCCAGCTAACGATGGCAGGCCCAAAAGCCACAGCTGGGTTCATTGATGCACCAGTAAATGCACCACCAGCTAGAATGTTGGCACCAACAATGAAACCAATTGCCAAAGGTGCAATTGTGCCAATGTCACCCTTTTTGGGGTCGACTGCTGTCGCGTAAACTGTGTAGACTAGACCGAATGTCATCACGATCTCGAAGACGAAAGCATTCCAGACTGATACTCCCTCGGTCAATGCGAATCCTCCTGTGGTCTGTATTTTTGAAGCGAAACATTAATATTCCAAATAGTTTATTTTGGTCATGATCGATATTGTAATTTAATTACCATTGTCTTTGGTAAAATAAAACAATAAATTTTAGTACAGTACTTATGTTGGAAATTAACATCAAATTGTTTAGTAAAATGTTACCGTACAAATTAACTTTTTAAAATTTCAAAAATATTGGACCTATTGTTGAAAAATATTTTTGTCATTTTCACTATTTTACATAAATAGGTAAGAAAAAGCATGCCTACCACCAAATAATTAAACCAATCGCTTTTTCAAGAAAATGTGTCCTTTTTCTATCTGTAGATGATATTTTTTCATAAATGAATAATTTTTGTTTTAGTTCTAGTGGAAGCAGTCAATTTTTTTTGATGTAACAACAAGCCAGCTAAGATAAAAACAACGTCACACAGGTAAGTACAAGTCACACCAAATTAGTTTTGTTTTTTTTGTTTTTTGTTTTTTTTTTTTTTTTTCCTCCCGTCATCGTTGAGTAAAGTTATCAAAACCATACAAAGAAAATACTATCTAGTATGTGTACCTACCATGAGTGATCGAACAAGAAGTAAAAGTGACAAGTGCACGAATAAAAGAAAAAATGAAAAAACGTATGAATGTTTTTAAAAAAAATTTAAGTCTACTTTTTCATCTACTAATGGATTATGTAAGTAAGGGCTAGAAACACCTACCAACTACAAGAAAGACCTGGGTGTATTTACCAAAAAGTAGTTACTTTCACAAACATAGCATCAAGAATCAAAATTTCATCTATGTTCCGTCACACACATTAGAATATCCTAGTTCCAACTAGCCCTACAAACATAGCATAATTGCATAAAGAGTTTGTTGCACACTTTCACTAGTTAAAAAGCACTTGCATTTATTAATCAACGGGTTAACAGATGAACATGTCACTTAACTCTTTAAAAAATACGTCTTAACATTTTTGAGATAGTGAACTTTTATTTTGTTTATATGGTTTGCTGAACTTGTAAGAACTGTTTTATAATTTCGATGTTAATCGAAATGACTTAACGTATATTTTATGGATAAGTTAAGCAACATAAATATCATGCTTTTACAAATCCAGTGATGTTTTCGTATATTTTTATAAGTTCAGTGACTCTATCATGTTTCATAACTTAAGTGATGTTTATATATATATATATCTCTAGAAGTTAAGTGACCCAAAATATCATTTCAGTAACCTAAGTGAACAAAATAGAAGTTCGACATCTTAAACGCATCTTTTTGAATTTAGTACTACGTTACATATAGTATATATTAACCCTTAATCGACATACTATAAACAACACAACCTAAGGAAAAAAAAATTATCCTAGACTTACCAAGCCACCACTTGAGAAGCTAAGTAAAAAGCAAGCAACAACAGCTCCAAGTAACTGAGCAATAATGTAAAAAATCCCACGTAACAAAGTTATATTCCCACCAATAAAAAGCCCAAAAGTAACCGCAGGGTTCACATGTCCACCCGAAATATTAGCAGCTATAGCTACAGCTACAAATAATCCAAGACCATGTGAAAGCGCGGCTGCAACTAGCCCAGACGGGCTAGCTGGCCCGCCAAACGTAAGCTTGTCATAAGCCATGCCGGACCCTTGTCCGGCAAAAACAAAAATAAGGGTACTTATGAACTCAGCTACAAATGCCTTTGATAGCACTTGGGTGTGTTACTTCATCTTGGTAGTTACCGACAGCTACTCGGTCTACGAGTTGGCGAGGGTTTGGAGGCATTGTGGCTAAATGATCAAGAAATGGTTAAGGGAGTGTTTGGGAATGAGTTTTGTTGTATTATTATGGTGTTTGCATGGTGAGTTTAGTGTGGTTTATATTGATGAGGGTTTGTAGTTCTGGTGACTTGTGTAGCCGGTTGCCGGTTTTGTTGTTTTGGTGTGGCTTGTGGTAATAATTAATGGTGTGGTTATTTGCTTTGAAGGCCTTGAAGTTTTAGGATATGAGCTATTTTCAATAGCAAAATCTAATATATTTCTATATGTCTCATAAGTTGAAGCTTATTAGAAACACCATTCATTTAATTTGGTGAAAAGTTTCTTTTTTTCGTAAGTATGTAGATAAGTCATAAAAGTATCTCACAAGGGATTTAGGATATTTAGATTTAGTGTACGTGTTGCTAGGCTGGTAGCAAGTTAGTATTATGTTGTGACACTGCAAACGTATTCGTTTTCTATTTTTCATGTTTGTGTCGTATGATTTGATTTCAAATGTATATATCATTATCGATATGAAACAAACATGACTTCGCCATCTTTTATTTTAATTAAATGTACTATGTCAAAAGACTAGCTTTCACTCGATCTTAAAGAAGACGCCAGATTGTAAATGTTAACAAAAGAAAAACATCCCAAATACAACACAATATTATGCTCTTTATAGAAACATGGGTAACATTACATATAACTCGACACGAAGATGAGTTGGATGTGAGAATGTGAGATGATATATCTTATAAACATCGTTTACATAGAATCCAATATATACATGTATGTATAGCTATATGTGCATGCAAATAAACTTATATAAGGACTACATCATCATAGACAACATATGAAGTTTCATAAATATATATTAATCACCCTCAAATAAGCATATTATATGCCATAAGATTATATATAATGGTGTCGATCTGGTGCCATTTTTCACCCATGGAAGGGGCTAACAACCCCTAAAGGCCATTATCGGGGTGGGGGTTGTTCACAATAAAAAAGAGATATCGATGGTGAGGAATGTGATAATCATTATGTAAATAAAAGTGATAAAAATGAATGATCTAACTTTTTTTTTTTTTTTTTTTTTTCAGAATGATAATTTTTAATTTTTTTTTGAACGGCGATTTTATTAACGAGCCTAGCAAGGAGCTAAAACTCAACCAACACAACAATTACATGAGAACAGTTAAAGGGCTTTTAAGCCAACCCACCCAATCTAAATCTCACAATATGTATATCACAAATCTATCTCACATGTTATAAGCAAAACTTGAACTCACAACCAGTTGATTAAGGAGCTTCTCTTACAATTGAAACACAAGCCTTTTGGTGAATGATATGACATTAACGTGAATGTACTGAAAAAAGTTTTATCAGTGTGTTCAATTTAAAATACAATGACAGATAAAGTATGACCTACACTGTTTTGTTAAAACAGCTAATTATTTTGTCTTATTAATCTCTAACTAAAACGTGCTAGATTCATGATATGATTTTGTGTTCACATTATTTGATTGTGACATAAGCAGCCAACTTGAAGGACTCAAATGTAATTAGTAAAAATAGAGATGATATGTGAAGAAAAAGGTGTGGTGGATCGTAGAAGTGGAGTGGAAGGGGACCATTGGGACAGCTAGGCTTTCACCTCCAAAATGGTCACAGACTGACACGTGTACGTTTTGGATTAGGCACCACGTTGTCTTGTCTCCAGCATTCATTTTTGTCACTCCTTCCCGCCAGACACTTGGTCCTTTGGAGCTCAATTAAGCTGCAAGCTAGAACACACGAGTTAAATATAGTAAAACATAGTTTCTCAAGACTAGCTAAAGAGTTATATGTGGTATGTTTAGTGGTTAGAGTGTTAGGTGCACTATGACACCAATAACTGTTATTGTTGTGTCACCTCAGCAAATACCAAATAATATCACAATAACTAAAATACCATATTAAACAATAACTGTTATTGGCATATGTAAGTCTCATAACACATCATAAAAAATACATCACTCACTCACAAGAAAAAGAGGAGAAAAAGCCAACAACGGCATGAGAGGACGAATGAAATGTGAATGGCTGGGATAAGGGTGTACTATGGTATCGTTGTTGGTCAAAAGAAAGCTAATGGCATTGCCATTGGTTCCTATACCGTTCTATCTTAAATCAAAGAAAAAAAAATTGTTTTCCATAAGTATCATGAACATGGATTATTCTTAATGCGTTAAGGAGTATTTAGTTATGTATATGTCTAGTTATGTATATGAGTTAAACACGCGCGATTATTTGAACTTATGTTTATTCAACCGCCAGACATAATACATTATGCAAACCTATTAAAAGGTGTAAATTCATTAGGTTTCAAAAAATCATATCTACTTTAAGTGGCTTATAGAATGAGCTCGAACGCAAAACTCTATCGTTTAATTTTGTCATAGTGAAGTTTTCTTATCGATAAAATTTGGCCGTCAAGCAAAACTCTTTTTATCAGCAACTTACATCTCGAAAGGTTACACTTCTATAACCTCACAAAAACGGCACATATTGAAGGTTAAGCAATAGTGCATTCTTGAGGGACTAAGCATCAAACTAAAACATAAATTGACTAATCGAAGTTTCTAAAATGTTTTAAGACCATCTTCAAAGCAAATAAATGCTTAAAGCTTTTAAATCATTAAATGATTATCAACCTCTAATTCTAACGGTGAAAACATTTTCAAGTCATTCTCAACTTATTTTTACTCACATATCATTTTTTCAATAGGTTAAGCAAAAGTTTAATGAATATTACTATGAGTTTTGTGAAGATTAGGAAGTGCCATTGCCTCCTTTAATATATAAGCTATTAATAATAACACATAATTTATGTTATAAACTTTAAACTTTCTTAAAAAAAACTATAGCTTGACCCTCCTAAGTTCATGAATTACCCTTTGATCCTCTTTAAAAAAATTGTCAAAGCTCCGCCACTGACTCATTCATGAGCTTTTGCTTTTATGTATCAACCCGTTTTAAACCTTTTTCGACATCCAATAACACTGAAGTACTATAAGCTATTTTTCAGGTTATTGAATGAAGAATAGATAAGAACAATGTAGAAGCTGGGGACATGGAATTAGATGTTGCGGATATGCTTTGCTAAAATATCAACTTTATTATGGGTCATTTTCATGTAACAAATAGCACATGTGAGCAGTGTATCATTTTGCTTTCATCTACAAATATACAGCTTTTAATTGGTTCATATGTACCATCATATTTCCTTTTTAATCTTATGTATTTAATGCAATCTTTCATTTAACATGAACTTCCATCAACTAATTTGTTCAAACCAAAACATTTTAAAAATCCCCACAACCTAGTGAATCACTAACAAAAATACTCTACAATCAAAAAATGATACTAGTTTTGTTTGGTAAAAAAAAAAAAAAAAAAAAAAAAAAAAAAAAAAAAAAAAAAAAAAAAAAAAAAAAAAAAAAAAAAAAAAAAAAAAAAAAAAAAAAAAAAAAAAAAGAGTATTTTTAAGCAAAATTACTTCGTAATTAACAAGTCATTAAAAATAAAAATTTCTCAGTTTTTTTAGATAAACAAGCAGATGTTATGCAATTCATTTCAAAACATAAAAGCTGTTAAAAAAAAAAGAAGCTTATTTGACAACGAGCAGATGACATTTGATATATGAGAAATTAGAATATCAACTTTCGGTGTAATATATTTTGAAAAGAAGACAAAAACGTTAGCGACATAAGGATTTTCAAGGATCCATACAGTGTCCCGCATG
Organism: Artemisia annua; assembly: GCA_014162995.1. Taxonomy (NCBI): domain Eukaryota; kingdom Viridiplantae; phylum Streptophyta; class Magnoliopsida; order Asterales; family Asteraceae; genus Artemisia; species Artemisia annua. Next base: position 25,849 of record LBNU01021661.1, on the reverse strand, counting down.
ACTTTTATTGACAAAAATGACAAAACATAATTACTTATAAGATTAGATCGAACATGAGGCTAAACATAGTAAGTGAGGCGATTGACCTCCATTTTATCCGTTACATCAGCGTTCTCTCTCCGATGATTACATCGATTGATAAGAGTATGTCTATATTCTTTTTTGAAAAGCGGAGTATGTACATGTCCATATGATTTGTAAGGCTGGGCACAGTAGTGTCTCGGGTCATCCTCTACCACATTAACTTTCTCTCTCCGGTGATCAGACATGACCAAGTTGTCACAGTCGGTGACCAAGTAAAAAAAGAAAAAAGAAATGTGTGTGTAATAATCGGTCAATATTTCGATCGATAGTTTTTTTTTTTTTTTTTTTCGTCGACCGATATTTGACACACTCACCACATAGGGCTCGACCGATGTGAATATAGGTCACCCTTGAAGATCGACCAATGTTTTCAGGGCCACTGTGCCCAGCCTAACTTCGTGTACTGCAAATCCATAATTACAATTTATATATGTATATGTACAGCACGATAATAACTCAATAATGTATCACATGGTTGTGGGATATGATTTACGTGCCTATAAGTTACTTTAAATGGTTTCTGGTGGACAAATAAAGCTATAAATTTGAACTTAGGATTATAGAACCAGTGGCACATAACTAAATTTGTTTTGGTATATCTGGATTTTCGACTCGACATTGCAAGCTGACTAATCATAGAGCGACTACCCTTTTGGATAGCCAGGAGTCGGCGCAGATGCACGCATAAGTTTTTCTCTAAATTCACATTATATATTTACATAATTACAAACGAATAAGTACTTTTTTTCTAAATGTATCAGCATTTTCACATTTTTCAAGATTTGAAGCCTTTATCATTATTCATTAGTTCCAATCTTGTGGTCACATCAATGATCAACCTATTTATTATTGTCGAGGGGCATAGATGTTAAATTGTTCAAAAACTTGTGTAGATTGAAGAGTCCAAATGGCCCACTGGGCCCACCTATTGCGTTTCTACAGGCTGGGTGTCTGACCCGATTGACAGCTCCTTGAATGGTGTTATAGCCTTATAGGCATTTTGTATCTTTGATGGTATAGGCCTGTTAATACTGTTTCGTGGGCCCACTTCAAGCCCACTATTTCTTTTGGCAAAAAAAATTAGCAGTATCATTATTCGAAGTTGCAAAATGCTAAGTACCATGTTATCCAACAGAATTTAGAAAACAGGATCCCGACAAGTGTAAAATAGACGGTTTGGATGCAGAGAAATAATAAGTGAAGAAAAAACATATTATATTATTGTGTGTATAGGAGATTAGGTGGATATGTAGAAATATAATGTAGGAGGATATAGCAAAACTCTTTAAAAAAATATTACATGTTTTTCTCAACGCAATAATAGAAAAACAGTTGTTGATTGTTCTAAAAATATCATAATGATCGAATCAAGTTAACACCATAAGAAGATACGAAAATGTCAATCGTAATTGATATAAAAGAGTTGATTGTCAATCATGGAATTGTACCAAGTTCACCATATCGACTCTAACATGTTTCTATTTTTTCTTTTTATTATTATTTTTAGAACGCCAATTTAAACTATCTCACAATATTTATACCACAAATTTATCTCACATGTTTTAAGCAGGACTTGAACCCGCAACTATTTGGTTGGGGAGCTTCTCACACAACATAAGATACCATTGAGACACAAGTCATTTGGTTCTAATATGTTTATCTCTTATATGATATTAACTCAACATCAATTTTTTTTTTTTTTTTTTTTTTTTTTTTTTTTTTTTTTAATTGTAGTAAATAATATTAGTGTAGATACTAAAATTTGTAACATTCATTAATTTTGAGTCAAAGTAACATAAATTTTCATTATTATCATAACACATATCTTATAACATTATATGTTGCTTATAGTATTTGTACGCTCTTTATATAGGCGTAAGATTAAATTTTTTCTCATAAGTTTTAATAAAAATAAATAAATTTTAATAGTAATATATTCTTCACATTTTCACTAAAAAAAATTATGTTTCCAGCGTGGTCATATTCTTAGTTTAGTTAATCAAATACGAGTAGTACTAATAGTAGTGAATTGCAAGTAAAATAAAGAGTTGATTAAGTTTCAAGTAAGACTTAATAGTAGTGAATTGCAAGTAAAATAAAGAGTTGATTAAGTTTCAAGTAAGACTTCTAGCTCTTTTATTAATGGATAGAGTCATAGAGTATAGCCTTGTTTTTATGCTCTATGAGTTATTGAGTTTCGCTATTCATGCATCATGTACATGCAATAAAGACAAATTTGAGGCTTAAGTCTAAGTTTAAATGTTTGTAGCAGAAAAAAGGTTTTTTGATAGTGATGCAAAATATACCAAAAATGTCTATGTAAAGTTATGGAGAATATAATTTATTGATGAAACCTTTAAAATGTTATTCAATATTTTAAACTTTTAAAGAAATACGGAGTGTCATACATGCATTACACATTCAAATAAAAGGAAGAGATGCATGTTTCAGTAACAAAAAAAACTTTGATTTTGTTGTTGCAAAGATCGTGCAAATCAACTACTACCAAATAGCGTAATAGCGTAGTGCTAAGTAACATAACCTCTACACAAAAAGTTTAGAAGTGCACATTTGGTGATGGTAAGAGAAAAAGTCAAAAATGATCGTGACTCAGCGTAGTCGCGCGTATAATGTTGTTAAACCGCGTAGATCTGAGTCCAACATTCATTTTTTCCGAGTAACTTGAACAAAAAAACCTCATCCTTTTATTTGAATGTGTAATGCAATCAAATTGTTCAACCATTTTATTTGCCAGCATGTTTGGCAAAAGTAGCTGTGAGTAGTAGTAGTTAGCAGTAGCAGTGAGCTGCTTCTTAAAGAAGCATTGAAAAAATGAGCTTTCCTAAAAAATAGCAAAGCTCACCACTCTTTTGCCAAATGAACACTAAAAATCAAAAAACTCATTGTTCACCGCTCATCGCCCCAAAAAGCTCTGCGCAAAAATAGCCAAAATAAAAGATCCCTACCAGGAATGCCTGTATGCCTAATCTATGCAGAGTAGGACTCGGAGCTGTTTTGAAATTAGTACTTCCGAATCTGTTATAGTCAACGATTGATAAATGACATATTTATGTTTTAGAGTTGAGATCTATATAGATCTCATATTTGTCATAGATCCAAAGAAACAATCTTAGCCATTCATTTTTCATCTAAATTAATAAAAACTCATTTTTCACCTTTTTTTTAAAACAACGTATCTTGCAAACGGTAAATCTTTAAGCTACAAAAAATACACCATCGCGACGAGAATTANCAGATACAAAGATTTAGAATAATATAGTAAAGTACTTGGCCTATATCGTTACTAACACTTCACTACAATGCAGATATAATTCACGTGAGTAAATCGCATTCAAGATGACTGTAACTTATTTTGTTGTGTTTGCCTAACTAGTACACTTATATTGCTATAAGCGATCATACTTACAAAGTTACAATTAAACACATTTTGAGGTTTTTATTGAGTTGTCGGATACAAGAAAATTCGTTCTTGAATAAAATAAGCCCATGATCATTGGTTATATGCATTTTTTGGTTTTGAGTAGACCATTAATATATTGAAGCCTGAAGCCCTGAACAGAGGCCCTGGGAGTTTGGGACCAGCCCAAGACTATGGCCACATGAGAGTAAATACTAATACAGGAAACATGAAAAATTGAAAGTAGTTAGAGCCTTAGAGGGTGTTTAGCTGTAAAAGGGAATCACCGTAGGTATAGATATGGGAATTGGCATTTAAACACATCTTTTTTTGTGGGTTCAGAAAATGCTTAATTTTGTGGGTTTGATACCCATTATAATTAGCAAAACCCACTAACCAAATTATCGTATTGGGAATGAAAGTCACATTCATTCACATACCCTCAAACCAAACACCCCTTTATTTCACATCAACTATGCTAGTGCAACGTTACCAAAAATAAAATATTGTATTGATCCGGTTTCGTTTCGTATCAAAATCAAAAGTTTCACAAATTGAAGATTGGTTGGGTCCTAAACTTCTTTGTGACCCGAAGTAAACTTTAGGCTAGTGAATAAATCTATTTCAACTAGACGATTTGTTCATTTAAAGCGCGGTTTGGACCAATTTAGACCGGTTAAAAATGAGAGTAGGAGAACAAAGGGAATAAGAACGGTAGTTTGTACAAGATGACTCTGGTAAGGAATACGAGGGTGAATTGTTGACAGTTTCCAGGGTCGTCCCATTGATTTGGGAGGCCCGGTGCGAAATCACGAATGAGGCCTTTATAAATCACAAAAAGATTAACTATTTTTTAAAATAAAAAGTTCTTTTGATATTATGCAAAGACACTAAAAATTCAACTTTGATAATATTTAACAAAGACACTAAAAATTCAAAACATTATATTCTTAATTAGATATGTATAAAATTATAAATATTAATGGATTTATACTAAATTTGGGGCCCCTTACAACGAGGGGCCATGTGCGGTTGCACCACTTGCACATGCTAATCGCCGCCACTGACAGTTTCTGAATCCTTCGTGGGTGAAGTGTCGACAGTTTCGAGAATAACATTTTCTGTTGATATTTGGATCATGGATACCAGAGCCTCTTATCACAGCAGTCTCATGTCATTTTTTTGTTACTTTTGAGGAACTGGGTGGAAAGGTTAGGTTGGGTGATCATAGAGTGTGTAGTATCCAGGGTAGTGGTATTGTACATATTAATATGTTTGATTGAACGGTAAGGACACTTTATTGCTGGTATGTTTCTCACCTTGGGAATAATCTCATTTCCTTGGGAGCATCGGCAAAACGTGGTCTCAAACTCTCAATTATTTTGATGATGATGATAGGGTAAATGTGATAAAGGATTCTAAAATGATAATGAGAGTGGGTTAAATCAATTAATCTAGTTCTTGGGTGGGAGCTCGGTTGTTGGATATGTGGTTGTTTCCCAAACCTTGGAGGATAGAAATGATAAAGCAGAGTTGTAGCATCGTAGATTGGTTCATATGAGTGTGATGGGAATGTCAATTCTGAGTAAGCAGGGTTTGTCAGATGGAGGTGTGGCTGGAAAAATGAAATTGGAAGCTTGTATTCAAGGAAAGCAACGCATGGTAAAGTTTGGTTCCGGTAAACATACTTCGAAGGAAATCCTCTAGTACATTCATTCCAATTTGTGGGGACCCTCCCTCGTGAAGTCTTAAGGTGGCAACGTCTACTTTGTAATGTTCATTGATGATTTCTCAAGGAAGGTATGGGTGTATTTTCTAAAGTCTAAGGATGAAGTGTTTGGTCTTCATAGTGTTAATATTATTTTCATAATCATGCTTAACAAATTATTTGTTTTAAATATGGGGAAACAGGTCATGTGTGGCTACGATTTTGCTCTCCTCTGGCATTGCACTTTGTAGATTAGTTTTCATGTTGTTGAATTATCCCGTATGAGCTTTAAATGAATTTTTTTTACTGTAATTTGCAGGTGCTGGAAAACTTTGGCACACCCAAAGGCCATGATGTGTGAACCAGAACGAAAGTTGTGATTTTATTGTCAGGTCATGCGGAGTTTATTGGTCACCTATCTGAGCCTTAGTCTGATAAAGTTTTTAGCTTGGGTGTGGACCGGCCCAAACGGTAGGGGCAATGAGAGCAGCCGTATCTTAGCGGGTCGTTTACACTAAAGCAGCCATGGCGGTTGTTTCGGGTTTGTGAAATCGGTTATTCATGGATTATATAAATAAATTGTTTTTTAATAAAAATTTTACGGCTGTGATGATTGATGATTGTTGGAATTTCGGTGAGATGTTCCGACCCTAACTTGGTGGGGCAATGATCGGATGACATAGCATATATACCTGCTATGCAACCGGATTCCTTTGCAGCTGTAGCGGAATTCTGATACTTCTATGACCTGACCACCATATACAGATCTGAGCCTAATCTTAATTCATAAGAACCTTGGCGGGGCAACCTGGAACATATTATACTTGCAGCCAAAAGCGGTGTTCTGCTTTCTCTCTATATTTACAGGCCTAAGCCTCACAAATATTCTTCAGGTACGTATATGTCTATTCGCTGTGAATCTTGCTGCACGCTGTAGTGTTGCGAGTGTCACTTTTGTGTCTGCAGATCTGAGGCTCAATTTGGCACACTTGAAACACAAATTGTATATCAGTGTTTTCTGTTAAAGAGGCTTGTCCTTTTTTCTTCTACGGTCGATGTTGATAATTTTCCATCTATTGTGCATACTTTACCTGCGTCCATATCTTGGCTTGGCAGTCACGCCAGGTGAGTGAGTGCAGCCATGTCGGTCACTCGGTAACGCTAATGTATAATTTAATCTTGAGTTTTATTTGTTACTATTACGCATGAGATTCCTGTAATGCAGAATGGAAATAGGGATGTGATTGAGAAAGAGCGAGCTCAATCATAACTTATCACATAATTTGTTATAGTTGTGACTGGTTGCTGACTTGGTTATGTTGTAAGGTGTGGTTATGATGCTCATACCGACGAATTTGAGATCCCAGATACAGCCAACCCCAGGTACAAACACTCTTTGCCTTCCTCCTATGTACTTCTGATATTTTATAGCTTGCGTCAAGGAAGTGCTAATTGGCACACAAATTTCTACCAGCACTTCCTTGACGCATGCTATAAAATACCAGAAGTACATAGGAGGAAGGCAAAGAGTGTTTGTACCTGGGATTGGCTGGATCTGGGATCTCAATATATGAATTTCCGGCTGTGTATCCATTACTGTTTGCAAGTTTTAACTTTGAATGCAAAAATGCATGCTTACAACAATAGTCAATAAAGTATTCTTTCAACCTGTGTCCTTAATCTTATAACTTAACCTATTGGACCTAAAAAAGATATAACATAACCCAAATTCACCCATATATTAAAAATGGCTCAAAATTGCAGCATCGAGATGACGCAAACGGCAAGAGATTTGGCAATCGTTCTTAACATGAAAATCAAAAATTTTGTATTCAAACATCCCACCACCGCGAAACGCGGGGTTTAAAACCTCGTTATATTCATGCCGTGTAGATTATTTTCTCCATTGACTACGGGAATGTGCTCCATTTCATCTAGAAAGTTGAAAATGAATAGAAGCCACAAAATAAACGAAAATACACATATTCATACTAGTTGTACGTAGTTTTATGGAATATTCATCGCTACAGTTTACAACGTTAATGAATGAGAACAACATCTTTATTCTCTACAACGTACTAGAAAAACTTAGTGTCACTTTATTCGTAGTTCGCCACCGTCTCTGACCAATCATATAGACACAAATGATTTTATTCGAAATTTTAAAAAGCTTGACCAAGTAAGCGATTGACCTATACAAGTCATTAGACATTAGTCAATCAAAAAGTAGTTTAAAAGGCGACTGAACTATACCATCATTTCGTAAAAAAGTACGTAAATTCACAACATTCTTATTTCATTTAAAAAATTCAAGTTCCATAGAGTCACATTTATGCAACATCATATTGATGGTTACCCAAAATCTGAATCTAATTTTCCTTCTTACTATTGTAAGTCTATTTGCTACTTCGGTGGCGCAAAATAGAATTAGGTGTGATAATAACGCAAATTTCACTATAAACGGTACATACCAAAGAAATCTTAATGATGCCTTGTCATCGCTTACCACTGATACGAGCATCACGTATGGTTTCTATAACAGGTCTATTGGTCAAATCCCTAATCAAGTTAACGCGATTGCACTATGTAGAGGTGACGTTCAGCCAGACAGTTGTAGGAGGTGCATAAACACCGCTAGTACAAGAGTAAGGGAGGCATGTCCTAATCAAAAGGCTGCAATAGGTTGGCATGATGATTGCATGCTAAGGTATTCCAATGTGACATTTTTGGGAACTTTAGACACTAGGATTGGTGGGTCCATTGCCAATGGTAATAATGCGACGAGTGTGCCCCAGTTTAACCAAGCGCTTGACCAGCTATTGGATCAACTTAGAAGTGATGCTTCGCGTGGTGGATCTCTACGTAAATATGCTGCAAACAGCACAAGTGGCCCTAATTTTACCACGATATATGCACTCATGCAATGCACACCAGATTTATCTGAAGATGAGTGTTACACTTGTTTGGATCGTGCAATTCGGTATATACCAACATGTTGTGATAGTAAACGTGGAGCACAAATTTATTTTGCTTATTGCAAGATAAGATATGAAGAATACAGCTTCTTTAGAGCTACCGTGGATATTGCACCACCATCGCCGCCACCATCACAGTCATCTCCACCACCACCACCGCCTCCAGGTATCTACTTTTGCTACTACTATCATTTAGACACGTGACATCACTGACAACGCTAGGATATGTTATTACCAGTATCCACTAAAGGGCCTTTAGCCTAGTGTATGCATGTGAGTAGTCCATCAAACATTATGTTATGGCCTATGGGTTCAAGTCTCGATTCACATATGTAAGTTATTATATGAGATAGGTGGTTTACGTGTGTGAATGACGTGTCTTCTTAAATTATTAATTAATAACTTGCACAACATATGCCGAAAAACCCTTCAGATCGACCAGCTTGCTTTGCCCTCTTGATATTATGCTACAAGAATTTGTATAATCTCCCTAACGTTTTGTGAATTTTTTAGGCAAAAGTAGTAACACAACGACAGTAGTCATTGCCGTTGTTGCAAGCGTTAGTCTTGTATTATTGTTAGTGACTTTTGTTATTGTCTTCATGAGAAGAAAAAGAAAAATACAAGGGCGTCCGCCAGAGAACTTATGTATGCTTTTTTTGCTTCTTTCCATGTTATCGTCTACATGACTTTCCATGTTTTCATTCTTATTGCTTATAATTAGTTAAGATAAGATTAGCTTGAAATTACAATTCTTATTGTGATGAATATTCTAGTTCACGAGGATGAAGATACCGAGGAAATTATTACAGTCGAATCTTTGCATTATAAATTTGGAATCATTAGAGAAGCAACTGATGACTTTTCAGAGAACAATAAGCTTGGCCAAGGTGGATTTGGTTTGGTTTATAAGGTAAACATTACATAACAAGTTAATTACTGTATATGTGAAAAAACCATTCCAAGAATTTTAACACCATTGATATCTATCCTACTATATGTTTTAGGGTAAGTTACAAAACGGGCAAGTAATAGCAGTGAAGAGACTGTCAAGGGATTCGGGGCAAGGGGAACTAGAATTCAAGAACGAGGTATTGTTACTTGCAAGGCTGCAACACCGAAATTTGGTTCGGCTCCTTGGGTTTAGCATAGAAGGGTCCGAACGACTTTTGATGTATGAGTTTGTACAAAATGCAAGTTTGGATCAATTTATATTTGGTAAGGTGACTCGCCTTGAAGTTATGAATTGTACATTTTTATTCTATTGATAATATTCTTAATTCTTACTTGATTAAATATTTTTTAGATCCTGCAAAACGTGCAACTCTTGATTGGGAAAGAAGATTCAAAATAATAGGGGGTGTTGCGAGGGGACTATTGTATCTACATGAAGATTCTCGAATAAAGATAATTCATCGAGATCTAAAAGCTAGTAATGTTTTGTTGGATGCCCAAATGAATGCAAAAATTGCAGATTTTGGTATGGCAAGGTTGTGCACACCCGAAGAAACCCAAGTCAATACTAGCCGAATTGTCGGAACCTAGTAAGTGTCGCTACCAATAACAGAGTTAGTTATGTTTGTATTTGACCGTCGTGTTGAGTTAATCTCAATCTATGAGTGTCTTACAGTGTCCCGTGGTATCCATGAGATCGTTATGTCCCTAACCAAAGAGGTTGTGGGTTCAAGTCCCGCTGGGGACAAAAGTTAGATTGTTATGGTCTTGCGAGATTCTATAAATAGTGTGCCTTTCAAAGAAAGTAATACATAAATAACAATTTTTCTTCTTGCACTAGTGGATACATGGCACCGGAGTATGCGATGAATGGACAATTTTCAGTTAAATCGGATGTCTTTAGTTTTGGTGTACTACTACTCGAAATTGTGACGGGTCACAAGAACCATAGTTTCCAAAATGGGGTGATGATGGAGGATCTTCTTAACCATGTAAGTTGTGAAATAAAATTACTGTATATTTTTTTCTTTTTAGCAAATAGTTCTCTGTGTTACATTGACTTTCCATGTTGCAATTCATTTGTGTTCAGGCATGGAAAAGTTGGAGAGATGGAACTGCATCAACTTTAATCGATCCGACATTGTGTTCTTCATCTATACGTGATATGATGAGATGCATACACATTGGTCTATTATGTGTTCAAGAAGACCTTAATGATAGGCCAACTATGGCTTCAGTTGTTCTCATGCTTAATAGTGCTACTATAACGCTCGCGATCCCTTCAGAACCTGCTTTTTTCATGCCCACAACTAAAATTGAAGAACAACCACTTTTTGTAGAGTACACTTCAAGCACAAATGATTCTAGCCATTTGCAAAGTAATTCAAAAACTTCACAGCAATCTGTAAGGAACTGATGTTTCTGTGAACAACTTGTACAAGTCCCGATATATAGATGAATATTTGTTTGCTGCAAAATAATTGTTGGCTAAAGTAAATTTGATTATAATGGAAGCTGTCGATGAGATTCACATTCTTATAATTCGAAGATAAATACATGTTGCATAGTTAGCATTTCCAGCATTGTGTTTCCGTTTGTTTTCTGATTGGTTATCGCTTCTATATTATATATATAATGATGTCTTATAATTCGAAGATAAATACATATTGCATAGTTAGGATTTCCAGCATTTCAGTTGGGATCAAGCACCTTTAAGCCTCACATGTAATATAAACGTCCAGTTGCGTTGTTATGTTTCAAGTAGTAATTGCAGTCCTACTTTTAATATGTTTTGGTGTTGGACTAAAGCCTAACAAAGAGTGTCAAATGAAACAGATGACTTGATTGCATCTGATGAACAACTACGACAAGCACAAATACTTTGTGATGATGACTAGGACAATTAATTTATATAACTTGAAATATGTTCAGGGGCTAACTCCTTATCATTGGCTTATTATGCTCCTTCATAGATAATGATGATGGAAGTTATAAAAATCTGATGTGTGATGCCTTTTAAAAAGTTAAGCGATTCTATCGGTGTCTAATTGATCAAGCAGGATTTCGATGACCCTCGAAGATTACTAGCTGCCAATTTCAGGTGTGATGTATAAATTTTATGGAGGAGGTGTCTGATCTTGAATAAGATATGGGGTTCACACTATCCGCCGTTCAAAAAAAAGATATGGGGTTCATACTGGAAGGTATAAGTTCGGGTTCTAAGTTTGTGATTTTATATTTTCTTTAGTTGCATAGCTCAGTATGTTTCCATGTTCAAGTAAAATAAGCTCTTTGTTTTTTGAAATTGACATAGATACTTTTGTGACATAGGATCTCAAAGGTAGAACTTTAGTTGTTAATATGTTTCTTATAAATTTGATATTTATGATAGGCTTAAAATATTTATCTGTACTTCCAAAGAGGCTTCTTTTAGCACTAAATTACAACCCAAGAAATGTATTCACATTAAAACATAATTTCAGATATATTTAGGAAAGCCAAAATTTCGATACACAGAAAACACAAAGATAATAAGAACCTACTACAAAAATATCATACCCGAATCAGCTCCACCGTAACGCGCGACAACCAAAATAACTCGTTTTGTGTGTGCATTTACTAAATTAATGTTAGCACTTTTATTCTTGTACAAATTATCCTACATTATGCTATGATAAATTACTGTATATACACTAGTCGATTTTAAATCATGTAAAAATGTATATTATACACGCTTACTGCCCCTCCCTTTACTATACTATTGGCCGCAAGGTCACTGACTGTTGGTCCCGTTTACACGGATAAACTAACTAAAGAGATAGTCTAAGCGTGCACCATGCTAAGATATTGATATGAAATACTTTGAGAGATGTTTGAATAAAACGTAAAGTAAATGGAGACAGTAATTTTCAACGTTTAATTCTTATTAGAAATCAATCAAAGAATTATACCCAAGTGTTTTGCGGAATAAACACTTGGGATTGAAATGACAAGTATGGTGGGTTTCTCCTCACTAAACTTACTGACCATGGCGGACTATAACCAATAAAGGTGATCACCGCCACCTCCCTTCTCAATATATGGGCTACAACAACAAACTACGGCTTCCTTCTCCGTCTTTGCTGCCGTTCTTTACTACTGATACTTCAGTGAACTTCACTATTATTTTAATGGAACGAGTTTTACAAAAGGAAGTAATGAAACTTATCCACAGATAATCCAACATGATGTCCAAAAATAACAATTAATCAAAATTAATATAAGTTAGGCTTAACATACATCAATGCTAATATTAGAGCGCTAGGTGCGTTAACAGCATTAACACCAAAAAGTATTGTCATATCAGCGTCATATCATCATCCCACTTTTAACACCAACACCCAAAAAATATCTCCTCGCTAACATCACATTTTTGGACTCATCATTTTTATTTTATTTTTCCATTTTTCACACAAACTGATATTTCATTCATTAAATAAAAAAATACAAATTACATTTTTTTTAAAGTTACAAACCCACTATTTTAGCCCACTTACACATTTACATTATTACACTAAAACACACACACTAAAACACACAGTTCACACAATAAATACACACATCAAATACACACACCTATATAAATCGAACAAAAAAAAAAAAAAAAAAAAAATTGTTTCAACGCGCGTTGGTGGGTTAATGCCCAACCCAACGCTGTTGGTTTTGTAGGTATGCCGGTACGGTAACGCCGGTGCCAGCTAGGCTCCATGCCAAGTTCGGCGTTACCATACCCAGGCTCCCGGTGGGTTTATAAAATGAGTGGGAAACAAGTTTGAAGAATTTGCACAATTTGACAATTAACATAAGAAGATAAAACTTACAGCCACGTACATTCTCTATTTGATCAACTCCCGGTGGGTTTAACAGTAAAGACGGTTTGAACCACTGAAAGAACAAAAAGAACACTTGCAGCAAATAGAGCAATGACACTCCATGGACTATTAAAATAAGTGCGCTTTAACTTCATAATCTTTCTTGGCAAGTAACCATTGCAGTGGTTATCCAATTTTTCCCATTGTTCACCATAGAAGAAATATTCCCACACAAGCTCTTTGCATAGTTTATTTATCATGTTTGCTGCCTCTTCATTTGAACCTATATGGTTTATTAGTACTTTTGATTCTATTAACTTGGCAATGTCCTCTTTAGTATCAATCAGCATATCCATAGCCATGGTATATGATGTTACATAAGGATCAACCATAGAAGACTGCTCATACGCGATGAGGTTCCTTAAAACCAACTCAGTGAAGTGATTAACACGCAGTGCTGGCATACTGAGAGTAGGCTTGACCCAAGAGCAAGAAAAGCATGAAAACCTATGCATCTTCACTTCCATCGCCATGGGCCATTTTGTATCTTGATGAGGCTTAAAGCGCACCCCTGCACTGTCGAGTTCAACAGCAGAGTGGATAGTAGAACTTGGAAAATATGAGGATACATAATATGTGGGCTTGTAACAATCATGCAAAAGGCCAAGAATATGATCATGAGTCATATGTGTGCGACTAATTCCCATTTTTTTCTTTGATTCGAAGAGGTTGGAGAATTTTAGAAGTGGACGAATGAATTCAGTTAGAGAGACTTCCGATTCAAATTGCAAAATAGTGCACTGAAATATGATATTAAGTACAAAAAAAGGGATTTGATTCTCTAAAAGCACAAGGTCATAAGGTATTTGACGGTAGATGATTTTAGGTACTATTACAAAATCGGATTCTGAAAGCTGGTGAATGAATTCAAGTATGAAACAAGCATCCATAACCATCATTTCTGTAAGCTCGTTATCCCTGTACGTATCCATTAATTCAGCATAGCATCCTTTGATTTGTTCTATTGAAGCAGTAACATGCTTCACACACGCTTGCAATGTGTCTTCCCGCGGTGATTTTAAACGAAGCAATAGATTATTGACAAAATCAGCTTTCCGCCCTTCAAATGCTTGCAAATTTGCATCTTTTTTGTGAAGTGGTCCAATAGAAACCACTCGAGGTTTAAAACAACTTTGGCTGAGATTTCGGAGGCTACTAGGAGCCATGTAAATCGATGGTGAACATTTGTTGGTAATATTTGTTTTCTTTTCTACACTGTCAAGAAGATTGCGGACAACTACATTTACATCTCCACGCCGCTCATCCTCGTTTTCCATTTGCATGCTTTCCTCTGCATTAATCTCTTTTAGACAAGAAATTTGAAATTGAAAGAAAACAAAAGGTCAAAATTAACTAAATCGAACAAAGCAGCGAATTGAGGTTGCAAACTAGTTAAGGTAGTTAGGTTGGACTAAGTTTAGATGCAATGAGTACTTTGTACGTGGGACTTGGGAGAGACGGTTTTGGCTGTATCAATAATGCATCCGCAATGCAAATTATCTATTGAGAAGTTTTTGTTTGAAAAATCACAATCTCACTAACTTGTACGAATCCTCTTAGAGCGCAAGGTGTCATAAGACCATAACACCAAAAAGTACTGTCACCTCAGCGCCATTTCAGCTTTAACATTTCAACACCAACACCCCAAAATCATCCCTTATTATAACACCATATTTTGAGACCCAACTTTCTTAAAATAAATACAAATTAAAATTAACTCCTTAACTAATATTTCGTTCATTAAATAACCTCTTAACTAATATTTCATTCATTAAATAAAAAAACAAATTACCAAAAAAAAAAAAAAAGCCCCAACGGCTAAACATTCGTCTTCATCTTGATGTTGTCGCCAAAATGCTCCATAATATTTCGTTTGACATCAAGATGCGTATTTTCATCTTGTAATTTCTCTTGCTCTTCGACGATTGCCTTCACATCTGTCGATCCACCTACGTTGTCTATTTGGTCCCGGATTAATAAACAATCCGTTGAACTCACTTATTGCAAATTCTTGATCTTTTAAAATTATGTTATGCAATATGATGCAAGAATACATAATTCTACGTATCCTGGCAACCGCGTATTGACGTGCCGGTTGTTTTATTATTCCCCAACGTCCTTAGAGAACACCAAAAGCACGTTTGATATCTTTTGTGCACTTTCTTGTCGCCTTTTAAAGTAACCATGTTTCTCGTCTTGTGCGACTGTAAATGATTTGACGAAAGTTGCCCATTGATGCGTAGGGATTGCTTACGCACTTTGTTTTACCTCTCAAGGGATCTCAAGAGGCTTACAATCCCCACCAGGCAGTGTACCTGACCGATGTAGTATAGTGTAGTGGCAAGTACCGGGGGATTGATCGTTCTCTCACAGGGAATAGTGTTCGTTAGGTTAAA
>LBNU01021659.1:48472-69859 GCA_014162995.1 Artemisia annua | reverse complement strand
ATATTTCTGATAACAAACTTTTGGCACAGCTTCTACCCAATATTTTCATTACTTTACAAAAGTAAACACCTACAAAGTGCTTAATAGCTTTTCCAGCCTACTACAAAACGATTATAAGTTAGACGATAATCGAGTAACATACCAGAAATTGAGCCACTCCCATAATCCAAGCATGCTTCAATAACACTGGGAACATCTCCTTTCCATATCCGTTTTGCCACAAAACCTTAAAAATGCGGCACACATCTTATTTTTCTCACACAACCTGAAACACGCAGACAGATTTTTTTTTAGTGGAAGAAGAGGTAACAAAATGAATCGTGTCCGTTAATAAGAAAGTAAAACTCAAGTATCCGTGTTGATAATTTTCTTGATTATATATACCTGCTCTCTTTATGCATGAGAGAAGTTGCATTTTCGCTAAATCATTGTCCAACGCAACCTTTCGTTCCTCACTCTTGAGAGACACAACCGCTTTCCTCTTCTATTGTAGCACTTTCTGATACTCCTTAAGGGCCATTTCTTGCAATCTGAACATGAAAAAGCTTATGAGTAAATCTTTTATGAAATAATATTGACATCAATCACAATGAGAAAAGGCAAGTAATATTTGTGAAAGAAAAGCAATTGTAGGACTACTGGCAGAGAGAAATGCTGGAATCGATATAAAAGTAACGACGGTAAGTACCAGTACCTTAAAAATCTGTGCAATGGTGGAAGGTTCGATACCAGCACATTTAGCAGCAACGGTTTGTCTAAGTGGGTTCTCCTTGCTGACAATTTGGGTAGCACCTGTTGCAATAAAAGCTTGTTACTAACAGTAACAATTCTGATAAATATGTTCAAGATTGTCACAACAGGTTTCGAGAAAATTACGCAGATACCGCTCTTTTGACTCATCACAGTATTCCAAATGTCAGTGAAGTCTATTTGGAATATACGAATAAGCAATCCCAAAAGTTTCAATGTAGAGAAAATTCTGATACTACAAATCTAAAACATTCCACCACATGAATGTGTCGATTTGTCCTTTGTTTCACTATTATGATAAATTTATACTAGGCATGATGATGTCATGGAATGAAATGATGACATGAGTTACCTAATTGACGGAGAATGTTCCGGTGGCCGGCGGGGGGTTTAGTTTAGGTCCATCATTTTACAAGCTTTTTTACTACTGTGTTAAATGGGGATTATTAAATTATTACTCTAGAGTGACACACACTCATTCTTTAGCACCATCAATTTCAAATTCACTACTCACTTTGTTTAAAAACGTTTTGCCAGCAGTAGTAGTAGTAATAATAATAATAANTTAGCTTTACCCGTTTTCTTATAGAGGTTTTTAAATTGTTTGGTCTCTCTGGAATTTTGATGTTATATCTTTATTTATATGCTCGTGTTCTGTAGGAACAGTAGCCTTCAAACCGTACTATAATTTCTCGAACAACAACGCTGCAACCCGAACAAGACCTATGAAGCAACAAATGAACACATAATTGACACCTGAAAAAGACCGAACTAGAAAAAAGTAAGTACTTCACGGGTAATCTTTGTCCTAAAATTGAACTCTATTGTTAGTCAAATATCTAAAACGCCTTTTATTAGTAATACATTCTAAATGATTCGAAATTTAGACTTTATTGGCCTTTGTCATCGCCACTTATTAGACATATCTGTGTTTTTACCAGCAATGGCCATGAGTTTAAGTGGGCAGCTAAAGTCACTCACGACATTGAAATATTAAATGTATGAACGACTTTCTTTTTGAAAAATGCTTTCACTTGAAATGCAGATTCGATCCATTTAGTAGATCAAGTATTTTATGACTTTTTAGTTCTAAATATAATATAGCTGGAAACGATCCTTGATACCAACGATTGCTCACCATGGATTCGGACACCGCAAGCCAAACATGGCTACTATTGGTATAAAGGTGCATTTAACGGCTGTGAAAAATTTACATTGTGACCACCACTGCACATCATTCTCTAAGGGTCATACCATGTACTAATTGCCTAAATCTTCTTCCTTCATATTACCTCAAGGTGAGTGCAACGTTTAGAAGTCCATTATGTGGTTTCGGCTTTCGTCTGGAATAAATGTTGTTGCCATTTTAAACTTACCTTTAGTATCCCATGCATAAAACCCCTCTATCCCATGACAACATCAAACGGGTCACTTTTGATTTGTCCTATGCCTCTTCTTCCCTTTTAGTAGCTTTCAAGTTTACAAGAATTATCTGCTCATTGTAATCTCTATGGAAAATTGGTGATGCATATTGTCAAGATGTGCCACTGAAAGTTTGGTAAGTTGAAGCTTATTACTATTTACTACTACTTAAAGTTTGAAAACTTGTGCTTATTACTACAAGAAAGAGGCAAAGCAATGGCCATGAGTTTAAGTGGGCACCTAAAGTCACTCGCAGAATTAAAATGTTAAATGTATGTGAATGACTTTCTTTCTGAAAAATGCCTTCACTTGAAATGCAAATTTGACCCATTTAACCATGAATGGGTCAAATTATCAAAAGGTCGTTAATATGGTCGTAATGTTCAACTATTCTCTAATCTTTTGCTTCTCCAAATAATGTTTTGAATTCTGTAAGTAGATTGTGAAATTTAGCCAAGTCATGAGAAAGTAGGTCAATGCGGGATGCAACTCACATTTATTGCTTTCTCCGCCTGATCCTCTCACACTTACATTGCAGGTGAGATTAAAACGGTTGAGTGCTTGGAGCTGAAGAGGAGCTTGGTGCTGGCATAAGTAATGTTAATGACGGGTCATGAAGCAATTGCAACGAATGACAAAAGATGTTTATAATTAAGTATCTTACATGTTTAGTTTATAATGAAATATTAGTATATGATAATGGAAGCTTGTATGTATTTTTTTTGCTAGATTGATACAGTAGTAAACATATGATATTTGTTATTCATTTTAAATCTATTTGTTTATAAATTGTAAATTGAGCTCAAGTCACTAGAAAATATCAAAATAGTACTCCGTAAATTGCATTTATAGTATGGAACTTCATCATTTTTTTATCTAATCAATTGATATAGGTTATCAATAGCAAAGTAGTAGTAGTTAAAAGTGTCAATTGTTGTTGTAATGTGAATTTTTAGTCAACATTAATATACTTATAAGCTTTCTCATAAAAAGAATGAATATGAGATGAGGGTTAGTTGTAAGTTGTGAGTTGTGAGTTGTGACTTGCAAGTTATTACAATGTGTGGGAGATTAGACATAAAGCCACAGTAAAAATGCTTCAATCTGCAATATTCAATATGATAAAGAGCTTATTTAGCAATAAGGATTCATAGCTTATAGACCCATTCATTTGACCCGTTTTAATTTTTGACCATTTCGACTAATGCTTTGCGTCATAGTTTTAAACATTTTTGACCATTTGACCCGTTTTATTTAGCAATAAGGATACATAGTTTTAAAATGATTTGCGTCAAATGGACATAAACTAAAAGTGACAATTTCGACTAATGGCTTGATTCGGCTTTTAGGCGCAAATGGTCAAAAATTAAAACGGGTCAAATGAGTGGCAATTTACCAAAAGTCACCTTTTGGTATCTACAGTATTATCTACCAAAAGGAACTTTTCTTCAAGTTTTAGAATGGTCACTACATCCATTTTGCTTCTCAAGAAAAACATATTGTAGATCAAGAGGCAATCAACGTTTATTACACAGATATTTATATTTATAACAATTGTATTTTATGCTTTCAGTCACTTATAACTTTATTGTTCCGTTAAAAGAAAATTTCACATCGTTTACGTTCTTTATTCTTTCTTACTTTATTCACGTACTTACGTTTTCTTATTCAAAAACCCTCTAAAATCCCGTGAATTTCACGGGTCTATAAGCTAGTGTAATGATATTCAATGGTAGTATCATTAATAACATTAAAAGTAATGAACTCTTTATTCAAATTTTCGAACATTTGACACAACGCATACTATTTGATAAAATCACAAACAACTATGTCACTAATGACCAATCATGCAGTTTGGTCCATCCGTCTGGAAATGGAGTAAGGTGTGGTCCCACATAAAATCCAGTATCTCTAACTAACCAGAAACATTTACTTGCTTTCCGAAAATTCCATGTTTTTAAGCAATGTGGGGTAGTAGTATGATCGAACACACCGAAAGAAGCGGTCCTTGAACCATTCCAGTTGAAAGAAGCATAGAAAAAGGTAGTTTTCCATATGTTTTCACAGAAACTCCAGTTTTCATTTTCGTTCAATGCAAGAGTATGGTCTCCCAGATCATCATCCTCTGATTTTACATTAACATGAATTGGATCATTCATCGCGTTATAAATATAGATGGCCCAAAAATCCCATGGACAAATCTTTAAGGCATTAGCTGTCGGAGTTTTTGCTATTGGAGATGCGTTTGTGGTGAAAACAAGGTAAATGAACAAGAAAATAAATGACTTCATGGGTTTGTTGAATGGGTAATACGAAAACGATTATGTTATATAGACCAAAAAAGTTGATTAATTATTTTCTAAGTTAATATTCTTCCTAGTATGGAATAATAGCATTAAGTAAAAAAGTTTTGTCTGTTTCACTTTGAAGGAGTATATTAAATGTTTACAACTTTAAAACAACATTTATAACATAGGACTTAATCTTTTAGTTCTTTAAAGAGACAATGCAATAAACCTTAATGTGATTAAATCCTCCATATTAAGTAGACAATGCAAAGCCGTTTCCAATGGAAATTTCACGTCCTTTTGGACTTAATATTTTAATTCTTTAAAGAGACAATGCAATAAACCTTAATGTGATTAAATGATCCGTATTAAGTAGACAATTCAAAGCCGTTTTTAAAGGAAATTTCACGTCCTTTTCTCACGAAATTTGCAAAAGGTACTTTGTATTTCAAATGTGAAGGAGTATATTAAATGTTTACAACTTTAAGACTTAACATTTATGACATGGGACTTAATCTTTTAATATACGAGTCATTCAGACTCGTGCGATGCAATGAGATTGGATAAAATTGTTTCTTGCGTAATGTTCAACACTAATTTTCTTCATTTTTGAAACTCTCATTTTTTGGTGATGATCGGATTTCGTTGGTCAATAAGTTCCTAAGTTGTGTTGTTACCAAAACTTTTGTTAACATGGCATGAAAATTGTTGGTGTATTTATTTCGTCACTTTTAATTGAGGTCGAGTCAAAAACTCAAAATGATATCCAGACCCGTGCGATGCACACAGGCTGTATCTAAGTGTTCATAGTGTAATGTTTGGCACTAATTTTCGTCATATATAATTTGGGCTACCTCAAGACCCGTTCGATGCATACATGTTTTATCTAATTTTTCATAGCGTAATGTTTGTATAAATTGCCAAGTTGTTAGTACGGTGGTGAGGCCCAAATATACACATGTTTTATCTAATTTTTCATAGCACTTGTATTTAATCTATCTAATGACGAATTGTTCATATATTTGTTAAAGATCAATTTGGTCATCTTTGTCTTGACTATTTTCTTGATGAAAGTTTAGAAGGCTTTTACAAATGTCATTTGCCGTTTGACATAATAAAATTCTTTCATATTTAATTTTCGGCAAAGCTTTATAAATCATAATTTTGGCTTCAATATTTTTACAAAACTTTCTTTTAAAATAGTCACTTGAACTTTCGAAATTCATTTTTGTAGGTTGAAAATCACCAATTGAAATACCATGCCAAAGAACTTGATACATTGATCTCACATAACTTTCAAATCTATTTTTCCATTCAATAAAATTATTGTTTTCGAAAAATGGTGGTCCTTTCAAAGAATGCCCTTTTAAATATCTTTCAGACTCCATAGATCGATTCAAGTTTTAAAGTACAGTATACTTCAATAGTCTTGAGTAACCTGGCTTTGATACCAATTGTAGAAGCTAGAAGGGGGTTGAATAGTTTCACCGTTTACAATTACGTTTTAAAAACTTTTTAATTTCTTTTTGTTACTTTCTGAAAATGTTTGATTTGAAGTTATGTGATATCTATCTAATAAATATGAACATAATAATATGTAAAGTAAATAAAGTAAAGAAAAGAGATAAAGGAAGAAGACAACCAAACTGAGACACAAAGATTTATAATGGTTTGGTATGAAGGTCACTCTTCGTCCTACTCTACTCCCCATGTACCACCCTCGAGACTTCACAATCACTATGTCAACACACTCTCCTGCAGGCGGAGAAAACCGTACACCAATGCTTACACCAATTTAACGACACTAAGAGGAATGTCGAGTCCTAATCCTAGCTAGAACCAATCTACACAAAAGCCCACGTATCTACACGGACATACACCTAGTCCACTTGAATCTTCATCCAATCCAAGTCTTCTGTATCCTTCACCCGATCCTAGTCTTTACACACGGGCTCACACCAAGTCCTAATCTTCACACACGGACTCACACCAAGTCCTAGTCTTCACACACGAGCCCACGAACTTACACCAAGTCCTATACTACACACTATTACAAGGACTTCACACTTAGTCCCAATCTAACCTAGCACAACTAATTACGACTCACACACAAGTCGGATATACAAATATGTACAAGAATAGAGTTTAGAGAAAGAAGAGAATCGTAACACAAGTTGCGCGCGTGTGTGTGTATGTGTGTGTGTGTGTGTGTGTGGACTAATCTATAACACTTCGATTCTTGACGACTTCGAGTGCTCTTCTCTTGCACTTTGATATAGAGGATGACGGGATCACTTATAAACACATATCAAAACGTTATAGTGATCAAAGAAGGGAGGAAGAAATAACATAATTTATTTGTGCTAAGAGGGTTAAATTTTATGAGAAAATAGTTCAATATTTATAGCCACCAGGAGGAGCGGGGGACGGTCCCTTAAAGTTGGACGGTCCTTTAAATATAAAGGAGCGTCTGATCATTTACGAGACCGTCACCTAAGATGCTCTTATTTTTTTCCTGACGTGGTGAAAAATTATCTGGTGAAAGTTTTATCCCTTTAGGTGGGAAAACTAGCTGTTGGGAGAATTTGAAATTCAAATTAATTTTCTTATTAAAACATTTCTTTTTAATTACAAAATACTCTTTTTAATAACGTTTTGTCACATAAAAATATGAGGTTTTGAGAAAATAAATTCTTTTATCACTTTACTAATGTTGGTATTGTGTTTGTTCATACCTGAAGTGATGTTATAGTCGGTATGTTATTGAAACGATTTTTCTCGATTAAAAACTTATCAAGTGTAGTTTTACGTAACGTATTTTTATATTTTGTGATTATCAAAACGTGTAGTGACCGAATAATGCAAATGACGTTTTTAACATTATTTGTATTAACAATTCACAATAGTCAAAAAGTATTTGTACCCTTCAGTACTAGGCACTTTATAAGGGATCCATAAATCTAAATGCACAAGATCACCTAAGGTAGTAATGCCATGATCACTTAAAGGAAAAGGTTCTCTAGTTTGTTTAGCCCTTTGACATATTTCACAAAAAATAGGTTTTTGTTTAGAATCAAACTTCAAAAAATGTTTTAAAACATTTAAGACTAGCTCTGCAATTAAATCGTTTGATACGACATTCATTTTATTTAAGTTTTAAAAAATTTGAATATATTAGAGTGTTTCCTTTGTTTTGTCGATGAATTTTAGTGTGACTTAATCTTAGTACCGCCATTTTGTCCATATAATATTCAATTGAGGATAACCGATACTCGCGGGGAAACCAGAAAAACCGATGGATAATATTAATGGGTATCCGGCGGGTAATGGGGCGGGTACGGGTTAAATGTTTTAAAACCCGCCTCAAGCCCGACCCGTTGCCATCCCATATACAGTTCAACTTCAAAAGCATGTCATACACATATACACACGTATGATACTTTTCACTCACACATATACACACGTATGATACTTTTCGCTCACACATTTCATCAAACACTTGGTGTGCGTCCATGTATACAAAGCTTTCTACTCAGAAAGTCAACCAAATGTAAACACTAAAAAACACAACCAAAAGCATGTTACAGTCACAATAAAAAACACACCAAAGCGAATTCATTTTTCTGTATATATTAATAAACAACTAAAATCAACAAAAAAGCAAAAAAAATCTTCATAAACATTATCAAAAACAGAAATATAAGAATAATATCACAACAAATAGTTAATAAATAACAAAATAATGATTCGGAAGCGTCGTACCATGTTTTTTTCCCCGGATCTGGTTCCGATTGCCTCGATTCGTTCATTTTTATGTGTTTTCTTTGATTTTGACGATTAAAATTGGATGATTTGTTATGTTTTTTGTTTTACTAGACGAGTACCCGTGCATAGCAACGGGATTTTATAGCGACACATAGTTTATTGATAAAAAAAGTTTATAGGTTATAAACGAAAAACAATAAAAGTTTGAAGATTTGGAAATTTAACATAATGTTTTGAAACCTGGTTCAACCCGGGTGGTTCAACCGGTTGAACCGTTCCAAGCAAAAAATGGATCGATTTAAACCGGGTCAACTTGCTAGGTTGGGTCGAAAACGGTTCAAATTAAACTGGTTCAACCCGTCCGGGTTTGAAGTGTCCCGGGTCAACCCGGTTTTTGTTTTAATTGATTGTATTTAATTTGATAGATATGTTTTTAATTGGCTGTACAATGTGAATAAATTATTGTACTTTTAAGTAATGGATAATGTTTTGAAACCCGGTTCGACCCGGGTGGTTCAACCGGTTGAACCGTTCCGGTTGAAAAATAGGTCGATTTAAATCGGGTCAACTTTCTAGGTTGGGTCGAAAATGGGTCAAATTAAACCGGCTCAACCCGTCGGGTTTGAAGCGTCCCGGGTCAACCCGGTTTGTGTTTTAATTGGTTGTATTTAATTTGGTTGTACAATGTGAATAAATCATTGTACTTTTAAGTAATGGGGTGTTTTAATAATAATATTAATTACATTCATAATTTCCTTTAATAAGATTTCAACATTTCAACAATATTGACTTTTCACTTTTCCACTTTGACTCTTTTTCCTTTATATGTAGTATAGATTTGAAGTTTTCATTTAGAGAGAGAAAGTGATAGTGAATTGTGATTCTGGAAAGTGATCAGTGTGGGGGTGGGGTTGGGTGGGGTAATTTTGCAGAAGTTACATAAATTGTTCCTCCGTGTTTTTTATTCTTAAAAATTATTTTTTTGATCGGACGGTCCACAATTGTCCATTGATATGCAGCAATTTGAAGGTATGTAAAATAAAGCGCCTCGTATCTTTAAATATTTTCTACCAGATATTAGTCATATTACACTTACTGGAACCAAACTTGCATCTTTTCAATAATGACAGATTCAGTCCCTGAAATAACCAAACACAAGAAACAAAAACATAAAAGAAACCAAATGGCAAATGCAATAAGACCATTGACTGTTTTTCCATGTTTGACCTTTTTTATTCAACAAGTTAATTAATGAAAAATGTGAGATCGACAAGTATGAGCTAATCGACTTTTTTACGAATCCGAGCTAATCGATTACACTCTTGAGTTGAGCCCAGGTAGCATATACTTCGTGCTATGAAGTAAATTGAGTTGTGTAGAGTTAAATTTAATTTTATTAATATTTTATTAAAGTTGATTGAGTTGGATCAAGATGAGGTCGAGAGCAAAAAAGAGAGAGTCAATTACGTTATTAAGCTCGAGCTTGACAACTGATATTTGGTCGAGGTCAAGTAAATATTATTGAGCTAAGTTCCAAAATCACAATTCTCTCCGTCACAAAAGGTGATTGGCCTCATAGAAAGGCCATTATGTATTTTGACATAAACTAAGGTATTTTAACTTGATAATTGTATGCTATATATTGTTTTAAGAAAAAAGAAAAAAAAAAAAGTTTTATTTTAAGTTTTTGTCAACCAATTTTAATATTATTAGTTTGATACTTAGCATTTATTTGTATATGTTTAAAACATTGTGTATGAGTGTATAAACCAAAACCATTTTTAATGAGATCTTAGAAAACAATGTCGTAACTCACAAAATAAATTTCATCTTGATTAAAGCAATCACATATGATCAATTTATGTATTTGATTAAAGCAATCAAATCCAATCTTAGGAAACACAAACCAGTATTTGTATATCAAAAGAAAGACATTACATGAAATTAGTTATGATGTGATATTCAACAACTAATCGATCAGTTCAATACAAATAAATATTCATTAGTACTAATAATCCTGAATCTTGCAAGTAAGTTCTTGAGAATGACTGATCTATGGTCTTGTCGCGTTGCCTTCTTGAATCACTGTTGAGATGGTTCCAAGTTGCATACGTTCTTTCGCTTTGACAAATAGATAACAAATGAAAATAAAGATCAAAACTTCGACACCTAAGGTTGGAACAAATAACTTCCAGAAGAGAATGGGTAAAAATGGCAGCGCTGCAAACTGAAGAGGTAAGAGAAGAAGTACGTAAAGTGTCCAAGGGAAAGATACGTTGTCGTCGTCGTGAAATTGTGTGTTTTGTTGATGAGAGACAGCGTGCTTCCAAAGAAACCAGTATCCAACTACAATTCCAACAATAATCACACCTATGACCGAATATGCAATCCAGTTAAGCTTGATGTGTGGAAAGATTAAGAAACATCCAAGCGAGAAAAGTGCAAGAATTCCCGATGAGCTACCAACAGTCTTGAAGACGGTATGATGGCTAGTCCTCATGTAGGAGCTTGCAAAAACCAATATCTCCCTACAACATACCATACAAGTTTTGATATACAGATCACCAAAATGAGCATTACTCTTATGGTGTCATTACTTCATCCAAAATTTAAATCTGATACAGTTAAAGAGAACATATTCCGTAAAGATGACACGTGCTCGATCCCAACTCCCATTACATATCTCTTAGATAACCGAGCATTGCATGAGGTTGATTTTCGAAAAATAACCAATCGACAATAACAGATGCACTATCGCGGACAATCAAAATATCTCCACTACAGTAAAAATTTCTTTGAGAGATACTAATTATCAACCTCCATCTATAAATGTATCAATACAACAACGACAACAAGAAAAACAACATACATAATCATGCCAGAGCGAGATATGAGAGGAGTAGATTGTAGACATGTCCTAACCCAACCCTTCAGAATAAACCCGTAAGTAAAGAGACTGCTTTCACGAGACCTCTGATATAAATGTATCATTGTACAATGATAATATAGACTAGTTGAGGGACTAAAAATTAAGACGGTGGGAACAAAATATGAGGATATTTATAAAAACGTGTAACCAAAGTATCTAAAAAAACAGTTTTTTCCTACTTATAAAAAAAACACAATCCATAAATAACTCATAAACTCAAACATCTTCCGATTATTTTTTTGTCCTTCCATCAACCCTAATCTTTTAGGGTTTCAATCACAATTCTCGATTAGGGTTATCTAGGTTTAATCATAACAAAGCAATGGTGGGTCTTGAAGCACCAATACAACATGGGGTTACAAAGCCATTATCTTTAGCAGGTCCATCTGATGCAGATATACTAAGAACCAAGAAACTGAAAAAGGTTTGGTTTTTATTCATTGGTTTTTGATTTCTTGATTTGGGTATTTTTTATTTTTTGATTTGGTTAGTTGGTTAAAAAGTTTTTGTTGTTTGTTTGTTTTTTAAAGATGTTGGTTGATGCTGGTTTATATGAGACTAAAGAAGAAGGGGTTAAGAGGGAACAAGTTCTAGTCAAGATTAAAAAGGTTGGTTTTTTTTATATATTATATTATTGATTTATTTAAGTTATTTGTATGCTAATTGTGGTATTGAGATGATCAAATAGTATGCGATAAGTGTACCTGAGGAACCTTAGTTTATGTTAAGGGTATGTTTAGCAAAAATTGCGACTTCTGTCCGGTTTCTTTATCAGTGGTAACCTTATATTGATTCAATTTCCATTTGACAATCATCTTCCGTGCATTGTTGAGATAGTGCTAATCATTTACTGTTAATATGTTTGTTGATAATATTGAAGATGAACAAATATTTTATATGAGGCCTTCTAATTGTTTACTAAATAGGTAAGATACTGGAAGGTAGCAGCCTCAGTATGCTGCATGCCGGAGTCTATTACGTGCGGGGCCTGCAGCATCTCTGCGTATGAACATTCCAGCAGTAAGTCTATCAGTAATGATATGTGTTCAATCACATATCGTTTATTCACCATTTTAAGACCAAAAAGACCAAAAACGCTAACAAATGCCAAAGATATTTGTTGTTTTTGTGTTTTTAAATGTGCAGGTACGGATATACGTGAAATGGCCAAAAATCAAGACAAAAGCAACAAAACGAACACGGGATTGGAACGAGTGTCAAGAATCGATACCGGGAAGCATTTTCTCAAGCCTTGATCAAGATTGAGTTCAAAATGTCAATTATGGTCCTTGAAGAATTATCATTTGGCAAGAAGTACCCTTGAGCAAATTTACACAAGTGGCCCTTATTTTTCAGAAAAGTACAAATTGGTCCTTGTGATTTTTAAGCTGCCAATTTATTTCATCCAATAAACATTTAAACATAAACCCAAAAGCCCAAATGGAATCCACACAGCCCAACACCTTTTATAAATACCCAAGGCCCAATCCCATTTATAACCCTTTAACCCATAACCCGGCCAAAAACCAAAATAATATAAAAAAAACACCACGCGCCTTAACTTTCCCCAAATTCCCTTTTCCCCTTTTCACCCCAGCCAGCTCAAGAACCCTAATCCAATTAACCTCAAATTAATCTCGTATTAAAGGGTTAAATTGTCAATTCAACACTCCCTGACACCGTGTCAGAAGTGGCAGAGAAAGGTATGAAACGTGGCAGCAATCTATTNTTCCCTTTTCCCCTTTTCACCCCAGCCAGCTCAAGAACCCTAATCCAATTAACCTCAAATTAATCTCGTATTAAAGGGTTAAATTGTCAATTCAACACTCCCTGACACCGTGTCAGAAGTGGCAGAGAAAGGTATGAAACGTGGCAGCAATCTATTGGCCAAGACGCGTCACCAAATGAATTGGAGGCTTGTGATTGGCTCAAGGTTGTCATAGAGGATCCAAGGAGTATATGCTAGGGTATATTCTACTTCCAGAACCTTCAGAGGACGCTCCCCTCATCTCAGCTATATAAACAAGCTCACTTCAATGATTTAGTGGTTAGCTAGTGTGTGTAGATTAGTGTAGTGTTATGCTGCCGAATTTGTTTCAGCTTTTATTCTAGCTTATTGTATTCAGTTTTAAGCTTCTGTAAACGATTGAGAGTATTCTAGTGTAATAAAGTTCTGTTTTCATTTTTAAACCTTGTTCTTCAAATTCTGTTTTAGCTTTTATCAATTGATACTTGTTGAATTCTAATCTCATAAGCTTACAAAAGCTTATGAGACTGTTATAAAAGCTAGTTTCACTCACTTGTTACTGTTTCCATTCTTCATCAAATATAAAAAATAAGAAAAATAAATAAAAAAAAATTTAAAAAATGTTTCTGATTTTAAAAGTTTAGCTTACAATTCAGTTGTTTGTATAATTTTTACAAGCTTATTGAGCTTCTAGCGTTAGTAAGATACTTTTGTTCAGTTTCCATAAAATCTCAAAAAGTCAGCTGTACATGTTTATGGAGTTTGATGCTTATGGAGAGACAGAGCAAATGAGTTTTGGATGCATTTGGCCTGTCTAAAGACAGGCTAGCATAGTGAACCTCCTCTATTGTAGCAGAGGAGGAAGAACTTTGTAAGTGTGATTTCAATTACTATTCCATTCAAAAGTTATAGAGTAGATTTGCTTAATTAGTTTAGAACTGTTTGATTTTAGTTTGTTTGCTGATTAATTGAATTGATCTAGTGTATTATAGTTTATCTAATCATTGCTTTGTAGTTTAGCATTGAAATCTGCTGAGTATATTGGATCTGTTTAAATCAAAATCTGTGGAACTGAGTTTTTGTTTGAATGAGTGGAGTTTTGCTGTTGATCTAGGGTCTTTTGGTGTATTTGGATGTTTGCTGAGGCTTGTTAATAATCTGTGATAGTTTAATCTCAGTTGCATAGTGTGAGATTAGATGAAAGTTGCTTGATAATAATGGATATGTGAATCTGTGTAACTATTGATTAACCTGGAATTTAGATGCTGTTTTAGCTTCATTTAGAGTTAGTACACTAGTTTATATCATTGGTTCAGTAATTGTTAGTTCTAATCTGCATTTGTTAGTTTTATTGATGCTGATAGATAGTGTTTGGATCAAGTCTGTTATAAGTGTTGCTGTTGCTTAACTCCTGAATTCTCTGCACAATTAGTCTCATTTAGGATAATAGATTTTAGTTAGTGCATATTTTCAGTAGGTCATATTGTAAAAAAGTCAATTTAGCTGTTTAATCTCTTAACAGATTAGTTGTTCATTATCTGATTCTGCATTTGGTTCTATATTGCATTTCATGTTTGTGTTAGTGGATTTAATGGTTAATCATGTTCATTGCACCTCTAGAATTAGATATTGACTGTTTAAATCAGATTTAGTCAAACTAATTGTGCTCATCAATAGTCAACTGTTTTTTGTTTCTGCACAAGTCAGTACATACTGACAGTTTGTAGCCTAGTTCATGGATTGATTCTAATGATATTTTGTGTTAGTAACTGTTTGCAATTTGAGTTTTCTAATAGTTCACCTAGCATAGTTTCATGGATTTTAATCTCATTCAGTAATCATAACATCTAGTGGTTTAAATTTGCTTCCAAAGTTTTGCAAAAGTCTGCTGTTCATAGCCTTCTAGTGTTCTTCATTTTCTCAGTTTTTCATGGATAAATTTAGATGAGTAATTGGAATTGTTGCATAGGGCTTTTGTTATAATTGTAATCCTTGCCAGTTAAGCTTTCCAAAACATTTTTTATATTGTAATTTGGTCAAGATTTGAGCTTATTTCAAGCTTGTAAAGTAGCTAGTTGAGACTGTTTTAAAGAAGAAAAGAAAATTAAAAACGTTTTTGATTAATTACAATTTTAGTCCTTGTAGTTCTTAGATTAGTTAAAACAGATTCTTATTAGTTTTCTCTTTATAATAACTTTGAAAAATTACAAAAATAGTCCTTGTCTTTTTAGTTTAAAGGTTTAGTTAAAAAAAATAAGTTTGGAAAATTACAGTTTCAGTCCCTGAATTTTTTACTTTTCAATTTTAGGTTTTCTTAAAAAAAAAAAATTAAAAAAAATAAAAAAAATAAAAAATTAGTTTTTAATTCATAATAAATAAATAAAAAGTGAAAAAAAATATTTTCCTTTTTCTCAAAATTCTTTTTAGTTGTTTAGAGTTTTTAGAAAATTGTTTTACATTTTTTAGGTTCATTTTTAAATAAAAGTAGCGTTTAATTTTGTACGTTACGTTTTTTATATTTCACGTTTGCATTTCCGTTTTCAGATTTTAGATCTTTGTGCATATATAGCTTGAACTTNAATAAAAAAAATAAAAAATTAGTTTTTAATTCATAATAAATAAATAAAAAGTGAAAAAAAATATTTTCCTTTTTCTCAAAATTCTTTTTAGTTGTTTAGAGTTTTTAGAAAATTGTTTTACATTTTTTAGGTTCATTTTTAAATAAAAGTAGCGTTTAATTTTGTACGTTACGTTTTTTATATTTCACGTTTGCATTTCCGTTTTCAGATTTTAGATCTTTGTGCATATATAGCTTGAACTTTGTGCTTTATTTGACATATCTTTGTACAATTTGAATTTCTTTTCCAATATTTTCACTTTGCACTTTTCACGAACACGGTTTATCAATCACGATAAACAATTTTCCATTTAATCTTCACTGAGACACGACCCGAGTAATTTCTTATTTGTTGAGAAATTGCTTGGTTATTATACACTATACTATTCACGACACATCAAGTAACAAATAAATAAAATTAATTTCTGAAATCTGAATGATTATGTGTTTCCGTATTTACGAGGTTTTGAAATTATTGTACAGGTAGCGCAGTATGCAGATGAAATTGTCAATGGTAAAACCGCTCCAAATGATGTGGATCAATGTCTCAGGTTCCAAAATAAATATGACAAAATAATATGAGTATATGAATAAAAACTATATTGCCCAAATAATCTGAGTTGATGAAATATCCGATATGAGCTTATGTGGGAACTTACATTTGCGCATTTGCAGTGGTAGGTAATAGAGAACCTGCGCTACAACCTCTAGCTTATAATTTAGCTCAACTCACCTTAAATCAAGGTATATAAGGGCTATTTTTATTTTCATGGTCTTATTGTAGGGTACACTGATTTCTCTTCTTTTGGGCAAGGAAGCTTGGACCATATGTCATGGTTGTAGTTGAAA
This sequence comes from Artemisia annua, assembly GCA_014162995.1. Lineage (NCBI taxonomy): Eukaryota > Viridiplantae > Streptophyta > Magnoliopsida > Asterales > Asteraceae > Artemisia > Artemisia annua. Next base: position 53,492 of record LBNU01021659.1, on the reverse strand, counting down.
GACATGTTTAAGGTGGATACTATTTAACGAAAGATGAGTTTCGCAAGCCATTAGGTATCCACAAGAGGTCAGTCTAGAAGATCTCCCTCAAATTATGATAGACACAACCAGGCTGGTTCTTCTAATTGTGTTTTATTTTTCATGTAAACTTAGAGGCTTACAAGATGAATTACACAATCAATTTGTAGCGGATGAGATTTTGGACTCAGTTTATGATCTTGCACAAGATCAGTACGGTAATTATGTAACTCAGGTTCGTTCTGTCATCCCTTTTAAATGTTTGGATACAAAATTCCGCAAAAAACAAAACTGAATATCGGTTTTAAGATGGCTTTTTGGCAAAAGACTTGCTTTTTTATAAGTTTACCCAAACACTCCCTTATTATAAACACTGTATTTTGCATTATATATGCAAGTTTGAAAGAAAACCAAGATTGAGATGACAAGCAACTGCAACCAGACAGTCCTTCTGATACATATCCTCCACACGAAACTAACAAATATACTTGCTCTTATTTCTCATGGTATGAGAACTTTATCGTTTTAAGGCAATAGAGATATGTTATCTGGCCTTTTTTCCTGATTGTAATAGAGACCTTACAATACAAACATTAGGTGATGCAATATCTGTTATGCCATGGTGTTACTAATCTCAATTCGATCATAACTTCTTTTGTAACAGTAAAAGTAAATATATCAGGTTTCCATCTCCATGAAATGTTCTTCAACTGTTGAAAATTCTGGAACATGTGGTGAAGAAACCGAGTGGCAAATTGAAGTCAGTTTTGTGGCAGCAAATAACGGTTATTTTAAATAGAATAATGAAGATGGTTTGATACAACTCTTAATTGACTAGGTTGGTGGTTCCTCTTCTAATAACTTATTACTGATTTGAATAATAAAATAAAGAAGAATCATATTAGTGATGTAAATCTCTTAGACTATAGCTGAAAATTGTTCTTTTTAAGGACCATTGAATTCATATATAGAAGTGGGAATAAGGCTGCATTCTGATGACCTGGGTATATTAGTTTTGTTGTTAGACAAGGTTCACATGTTTTAGTATTATAGTTGTTGGAGTTTTTTTACCAAGTTAATTACATAGACATGGTTCAAACATTGGTTTTCGCCACTGATGAACACATGGACTACACGAATACGCTGAGCTGATTCTTAGTAGTTTATTATCAATAGTATTAGTTTAATGAAGTGAATATAAACTTGTGTAGAGAACTTGATTGTTCAGTTTGCAAGGCTCTATAAAGATCATGTGGGATTCGAATCTCATTCGTATTTGAATCTTTACGTGCTAGGAATGGAACTGTATTCAGAAGCAATAGAGGAAACTGTCACAACTAAAAAAATCCCAAAATCTTTTTTATATCGCTGGAGAGAACTTCCATGGAATGGCAGCTTTAGAATTGTTTAATTTAAGGAGTGTTAATATGAACAAAGCAACTTTTAACGATCATGTAAATAAATAAAATAGCAACAAATAAGATAATCATAAGCCATGGCTTAGCAAAAAAAGTAAGATCCATTGTGTTAGGCCGTTAAACAATAATTTATTTAGTTAGCTCTCTAGAGGGATTGTAATTATTGATATTGGTTTTGTAATTATTGTAATTTTGGAAAGATTAGAGAAAGCAATGACCGTTATGAACGTATTAAATCGAGATAGGTTTAGCATATTATATTTTAAGAACGATGTGAATGATTGTGCTTTCTTTGTTAGCTCCTTATAGATCATCCATTTATATATAGTTATATAGTTGTGTGAGGAGATTTAGTTATTTAGTTTCCGTTATTTGAATATTTTGATTGCCAACCTATAAATATATGCTAGACACCACACCTAAATATATTGTGTCTTATTAGATGAAACCTGATAGTTGGATTTGGGATTATATCATTAACAAGGATTAAATTAAGGGATACACTGGAAAAGCGACGAAGTTCACATATTGCACCTAAGGTAGTTCCATCAAAACTGATAGACCAAAGTCAATGAGCTAACTAACTTGCCTCAAATATTACTAAGGAGATCGTTAAGACTCATGACAGAAGAATGTTGGAAGTTGACTTTGTTTATGTCATCTGAATAGGTTAGATTTTAATGACTTTAAATGTTCAAATACACTATATCAGTATCCTAAGTCTCTAACCCGTGCGTATACAAGTATCAAAATTACGGGTCAATAGTGAGCCAAAATGGGAAATCTGTGTGTTAAATAAATATTCTGTTAAATAAATTGTACTAAATTTGGTTTTTCTTTAGGAGTGCACTGTATTTATCTTATAAGTTGTTATCGTTTTTCAGAACGAGATGAAGAAGCTCTTAAATATGGATGATGCCATGGGTATATGCAACCGGTGTTGGGACAAATGGGACCGAGTACGCCCTCTAATATGCAGCCGATGTTAGGCCTTCAACGTCTGCTTACTTTGCAAGATGCTCAGCATCAATTAATTGATGTTGCTAGAGAACAAGAAATGTTCAGGAATTTTGAGCAACAGTTTCTTATGTATAGACTATAGTTAAATCAACTTTTAATATTTGTGTAAAATGATTATTTTGGTGTCATTTTACATGTTTTGTGTCTTGAATTTCTTATTAAAACTACCACAATAATATTGATGTATTATATAATTATAACCTATTTAGAGTGTTTTTTGAGGTTTGTTTCAAAACTATCCAACGACGATCAACAACTCAAAAGTATAAAACATATATTCATACATGGTAAAAAAATTTATGTCAAAATCCCGTGCGTGCACGAGTATTATAACTAGTTTTTTTCTAAAGATTTTCAAATATAAATTTTAAGCAATACAACTATTTAGGTCATGCGTACAATTAATTTATGTATTAATAGGTATATTTAAAACATTCAATTAATACTGTATAATCTTTAAAAGACTCTTCAATAAAAAATATAATTGAAAAAACACATGGGACAATCAAGTCAGGTGTCCATTAATAGCTAAGTTTCATTGCGAATACGTAAAATGTATTTTTCTTGTCAATGTGGATACTTTAAATAAATATATGGTAAAACGATGTTGCAAATTAAGTTACTAGTATTAGTTTAGGGGTGTTTGGTTTAGCTTATTTGATCATCTAATTAAGCTTATTTACAAAAGAAGTTTATAAGCTTATGTTGTTTGAGAACACGTTGCACAAACAGTGTTTGGATTGGCTAATTAATGTTGTTTCAGAACGTAAGTAATAAACTTATAAGTTGGTTTAAGTGTTTGTTGACAATTTCGGGTAATGCGACTAAAAAGAGCGTGCTTGGTAGTACTTACTTTTTGGCTATTGAGGTATCACTCACCCGCTAACTATCATTAGTTGGCCAGTTGAGGAGCGCTTTGAGGAACGAGGTAACGTCTTCGATCCCAATTTCTGACTTAAAATCTTTGAAACATGGGCAGGTAAAAAAAAAAAAAAAAACTCGTAACTCGCAAAATAGATTTCATCTTGATAAAGCAACCACACATGATCTATTTATGTATTTATAACCAAATATCATCAAAATCAATCTTAGGAAACACAAACCCGTATTGTGTATATCAAAAGAAAGACATTACATGCATGAAATTAGTTATGATGTGATATTCTCATATTCATATATAGATCTCTCAATAATGGTATTCGGTCAATCAGTTCAATACAAATAAATATTCATTAGTACTAATTATCCTGAATTTTGCAAGTAGCTAGGTACTCGAGGATGACTGACGATGGTCTTGTCGCGTTGTCTTCTTGAATCACTGTTGAGATGGTTCCACGTTGCATACATTCTTTCGCTTTGACAATCGATAACAAATGACACAAAAGATCCAAACTTCGACAGCTATGATTGGAACAAACAACTTCTTGAAGAGAATGGGTAAAAATGGCCACGCCGCAAACTGAAGAGGTATGAGAAGAGGTACGTATAATGACCAAGGGAAAGATACGTCATTGTCGTCAAATTGTGTGTCTTGTTGATGAGAGACAGCGTGCTTCCAAAGATCCCAGTATCCAACTACAATCCCAACAATAATCATACCTATGACCGAATATGCAATCCAGTTAAGCTTGATGTGTGGAAAGATTAAGAAACATCCAAGCGAGAAATGTGCAAGAATTCCCGATAAGCTACCAACACTTTTGAAGACTCTAAGATGGCTAGTCCTCATGAAGCGGCTTGCAAAAGCCAATATCGCAGATGCTAGTATAGTCAAGGATACTGCGACAATAGTCATGATCAATAAAAACCAACCAAGATCATCTTTAAGAGGGGATTTTTTTCCGTATATTATTATACTTGGAGTAATACCCAATAGAATCGAGAAGATTAAACTCATGAGATACAAAAGCCAGAAGTACGACATTAACCTGAAACAAACATAACATGCAAACAACTTATTACTCGTGGTCTACATTGGATAATCAACAAACAAAAACAAAAACACGACGCCAAGGAACTTACTGTGGACGGGGTGTTGGTGCTTGTTCTTCTTCATCTCGAATCGTAATCGTAACTTGATCACCTTTTCCTTTATCGCTACGAACGAACTCCATCTTTTTTTTTGTTCGATAGAAACAAAACTATATTTTTCGCTTTTGGTTTTTTGTGAGGTTATGAGGTATATTTGATTTAACATAATTAGTATGAATATATATTGGTTTGAATGTCGGCTACGAACATATAGATCGAGCAATAAGGAAAACAAAATAGTTTTTGACATGATAATTACACGGATTGTATGTGCAGTCCTTGAAAGTAAGTACTTTTTTATTTTTAGTTTTTGCACATATAGTCTTTAACTTTGAAAAGAAAAGTTATTTTCTTTTAAGTTATAAATTGTTTGTGTTATTTTTCCATAGTTATTATAACGGATTTTAGAGTGCTAATGTTTTCTTTTTTCAAAGTTGGTGACCATTTGTGTTATTCTTTTCGAGGTTGAAGGTTATCTATGCCAAAAAGAAAAAGAAAAAAAAAAAAAAAAAAAAAAAAAAAAAAAAAAAAAA